>JAJJMC010027464.1:2204199-2250969 GCA_023531435.1 Papaver californicum | reverse complement strand
TATTATTTTTTTGAAATATGAAATACAAACTAGACGAAATAACAATGAAACTAATATGGTCGTGGGAGAAGGAATTTACCACTTGATTCTTCAGAACTTGTATTGTCTCGGTATCATAAACTTCACAAAAATTAACTTCTTTTGATTTCTTCGCTCTTGTATTAGTCTTTAACTAGGATATTGAATTCTGCTCTTTATATTGTTACTTCACTTTGAATCTGATTTTTTTTTTGTAGTGTTGCTTGTAAACCTTGAACGTCTTCAACTTTCTTCAAATTTATAATGTTGCGCATGTTGATGAGGATGGTGTTTCTATGGACCTGTTGTTGTCGAGAGAGAGAGAATGGTGCCAACTGCAAATCAAACTACAAGGTAAGCTTTTTTCGTAATTCTGATGTCACCCTCATGATTGACAGAAATTAGCACTCAAGGTATCAAAAAGTATTGCTGAGATTGGTGCGAGGTTGGGTAGCTCATCATTCTACCCGGAATTTGCGCAGTTGAAACACTCTAAACGGACAATTTATACAGGTACAAAGAATTGAAGGTTTGGTGCCTCACTCATAGGTATTGAATGACCGGTTCTCTAATAATGTACTCGTCACCAGCTGTTTAAGTTCATTTTTGTCAGCTCTAGCCTCTCAACAACTAAAAAACCCGAATATAGTTCTCTAATACTTTTAAGTTCAGTCATTTCGGCTAGAACTTCGTATATAAAAGTATCTAGAAGTATACTAAGTGACTCTAAAATATCTAAAAGTTGGAGGTTTCATGTAAGTAATGACAAAAAAGTTAAATTTTTCTACCTAAAAGTGAATACTTAAGTATTCTATATGCTTAATCACTCCCCTACACTTAAACTTTACATTATCCTCAATATAAATTGACTCATCCAATGTAAAACAAGGTGGGAAACTACTTCTAAAATGGGAGGATCATCATTAGGTAAAGATTCAATTAAAGGGTTAGACAAACCTTGTAAAATCTCACGCATTACGGGTGTTAATACCTAAAAATTGATTCTAGACAAAGCAATGTACTGTAGAAGTACTTTATTTAAATTCAGAAATCAAAAACGTACATGGAAAGCCTAAACCATGATAAAAGCTGTTCCGTCCTGCTTCGGTCACAAGGAGAGAGAATGGGTTTATCTTAGGGGAGGGAAGCAAAGAAAGTTGAAGGAAATTTGCGTGTATTGAATTGTGTGTAGAGGTGTTGAACTATTGATAATAACAGAGATTATGAGAATGGTAAGCTTGTTATCTCCGTTTTGAAATGGGCTAAATAGCCTATTTATAATGATTGGTAACACATACTTTCCTTGTAAAGTAGTGGAGGTAGTGGGGAGATGGAGTGTTGGAGATTATAGGGAGTTATAATGTAACCGCCCACTTTGTCTTAAGAAGTTTCTGGAAACTTCTGGATCATTACTCCATCACCTCTTCAACCGCTTCAACCATTACCACTTACTTTGTAATTTCCTTGTCATGAGGAGTTGTCACGCTCATGTTGATGTAACCACCAGACCAAAACACCGTGAATAATTCCCATGTAATTATTTTGATTTCTTGTAGAGTTAGTGGAGTCATGGACTCAATACACGTGAGTTTGTTGACGCTAGTGTAAAGGATGACACTAGGGTGAAGGCTGGCGTAGGATGACACTAAGGTAAAGGCTGACACTAGTGTAAAGGCTAACATTAGGGCAAAGGATGAAACTAGGGTAAAGGATGACACTAGGGTAAAGGGTGACGCTAGTGTAAAGGTTACCAGCGTTGCTAACAGCGCCAAGCTTGGTGATGGTGCTAGTGCTAGCACTTTTGGGGCCTGTTTGGCGCGTGAGCATGCTGCCAGTGCTGCCGCTAGCACTGCTAGGGCCTGTTTTACGTGTGAGCATGTTGGCTTTTTTCTTTTGTTGGCTTTTTGGCCTTTGGCACATGTGTATGCTACTCATTTGTGTTGGGAAGGTGGCTAGGATTTGTTAAGACTGTCACTTACTAGTATCATGGTTATTGCCTATGCGTCGCTAGCTTTGGCATTCATTAATGTCGTGGCCATATTTATGACTTGTTTTGGGGTTTCTAAACCGTATGAGATTTAACGTTAGCATTTATGCTTAACTTTTTATGCATTGCATATAGAACATCTTCAAGAGATTCAGTTGTGGAAGTTTGTAACTTGAGATGATGTTTGATGCGACTCTGCAATTAGATGGTATGATGCATTTAGTAGCACATTTATTCGAGAATAGTATAAATCCTAGAATGACCATTGTGCCCTTTTCAATCAACTTTTTTGTAAAATGACTATTTTTCCCCTGGTATAAAACTTGATGAATATGACTTTTCACATGTAATTGTAAAATGACCATTTTCCCCCTTGATGTGTAAAATTAATATTTTACCCCTTGTCTGAAAAATTACCTAAATTGATTATTTTACCCTTTATCAAGTACCCACCATCAATATTAAGTCCCCTGCTTAGCGCGAAACGAGTAAATGTTGCGTGGTAAGCACTAGATGGTGGTCTGCCAGACAAAGTAAAATATGACTTTTTGTTGTTTAATAGTTAGATATCACTAGAAGAGTAGCAGTTGGATGAGCAAGTTTTGCTCTTTCTGCGATTGTACTCTTAGGTATATGGAGCATTCTTCTTCTACCGTAACAACAAAGAGAAGGTATTTGGAGCATTAGTTGGTTGTAGAGAGTGTTGAGGCAATGTTGTCGTTTGAACACTAAGATGAGTGTTGAGGCATTGCTTCCGTCTAAACACTAAGATGAGTGTGGAGGCAGTGCTCTGCCATCATACATGAATATGAGTGTTAGCCATGAACACTAAGATGAGTGTGGAGGCAGTGATTCTGCCATCAGACACAAAGATGAGTTTTAGATGTGAACACTAAGATGGTTAGAACTTGAGAATTGGTATTCAAGGAATTCAATCCATGGAAGTTATGCGACTTGAAGCGAGTTCATTCATGATACGAAGTGCTTGACTTTTATATAGTGCATACAGAACATATTCAAGAGATTCAGCCGTGGAAGTTTTCAACTTGAGATAATGTTCAATGCGGCTCAACAATTAGATGGTATGCATCTAATTAGCGATCTCTATTTAGGAATGGTATATTATCCATTCTATTTGTTCGTAATTTTGTACTTAGATGGTATTTATCTAATTTAGCGATCTTTATTAAGATATGGCATATCCTCTATTCTGAATGTTCGTAATTTTATATAATCAGCGTATTCTGATTAATACAAATAGTTTGCGTTGATGCACATGAAATAACGAGGATTTAGCTGGGGAAATCCCTTAAATTTCTACAGGCGCACACATATGCAAAAGATATGTGGAACGAGTATAAGGAATTCTGCCGAGGAATTATTGCAACTTATAACTGGTTCAGTATTATGTATAGTCAGAGACCATTTGGACAAGAACTACAACCATCACCAGTGAGATTCTGAAGACGTTATCGCTCTATATTAGTGGTCAATCCATCTAGGAGCTTGAGATTTGTTTATACAAAGTTGTATAGGTAATTCAACACTATTCAATTGAAATGGATGTTGACATAAGACAATTTTTAGGAATTCTCTTGCGGAATTCTGAAGTTTAATGTCTTTGAGACCGGGTCAGAGACGCAATGTTTTACTATTTTAGATGAAAATAAAATAACAAGGTTTTAGTTGTTAGATATTACCAGAGATATTGCATTAGGCTTGAACTCTGAATATTGTCACGTTGATGGATCTGGAATCAGGGATGATTGTCAGGGATGTGTAGAGGAACATTATCATCATCAGGAATGGAATATCAGTAGTACAGGTTTGTGAGTACTTAAGTTCAATTGGTCGAACAAGCAAGAGAGTAGGCCACGGCTGGGCTGACAAACAAATGGTCTTGATTTAAACAGGTAAGCGAGGGATTGTGTATGGACGGATAAGTGAGAGACCATCTCATTATTGGACTTGGTAATTCCATGGAATAGTAGCTTCTATTCTTTTCTTTGCTATCTATGTCTGCTCTTGGGAGGATAAATTTGACTCTGTTGTTTGTCTCCAATTGGCAGTCTAGTATTGTTGAAGCAAATATAAGCAGCGGTGTATTCACACTCTTGTCAGGATGATGCGAGTGGGAAGTCTTGTTGATACTAACGTTATTGATCAAATACTTGGTTGAAAGAGATGATTGCGTTAAATCTTTAAAACTGAAGAAGCTTCATCCCCCAGGTGTAGCTACTTTGGCCCGCTACTAGACGAGAGATGATTTGATAGTATCGCCATGAGTCCATGCATCTAGGGTCTGATCAGGTAGGGGAAGCCAGTGAGGTTGATATCTCCTGTTGTTGTCTTTGTCGCACCAAGGCTAACTTGAACTGAAGTTGGAGCCTTTGTTGGTGCCTGGGCTATTGAGTCGCAACTGGGACGTTTTTGTGATCATTGAATGAAATTGATTCTTATTATGACCCTTTGGCTCACAAGCTTGTTTTACCTTTTTAGATATGATGATGGCATGCTTGGAATGTTCATATAGGAGGAGTCCTCTAGAGACGCCGAGGGTAAAGAGAGTGAGCTGGGAGGTGTTCTGTTGTCGACTTAGTGATACGGGTGTCTTCAAAGACTATGTTCCCGAAGGCATATCTTAAGATATCCTTTGAATTCTTGATTGTTGTAAGAGATGGGATGCAGTGAGCCGTCACAAATCACATTCTTCTTTAATTACTGAAGTTGTATTTTCTGGAGTAGACTTGGGATGTTCCTCATCTTCTTCAGGGGTTGTGGGCGCCTATCATATCTGACGACATAATTGGGAGAAGGTACCTTTGCAGCATGTCTTTGGAGAGTAAAAGCCGCCTTGTCAAGGTTGTGACTCTCTGGTTGAACGTTTCTTATATTATGGGGAAGTTCTTGACAATGAGAGGATATGGTGAAAATCTTCAGTCCCCAAGTGTGGTTCTTATGATCCTTCAGATGCAGTTTTTGAAGATGATGCTCCAAGTGGCGTCGTTGCGTAGGATGCCAATGCAATGAAAACTACACCAATTGAGTAGTTGAACGCTGGAGTTGACTTTGACTTTGACTTTGACAGGACCCGAATTTTGGAGGAAGATGAGACGGATAAGCTAGTTGTTGGATGACTCTGTCGTCATATGAGAGTTGTTCAAGAAAACTTGAAGAAAGTAAGCGCATTTTTGGCTTAGCAGCGATTACCAAGGTTAGAGATGATATGGAAAGACTATCCTGAGAGTTAAGGCTTGCAACTTAAGCCCTTGTACAAGTGGAAAAATCATGTACCGATGGTGTTGAACCAGTCTTCATATATCTTTATTAAATAGTAGGTTTTGAGGGTTTGATGTGTTTCTGAGATACTCCAATTTTCTGTGGTTTAATTTTGGGATTTTGAGTAGGTAAATTTTGATTGGTTGTAAAGGATTTTTTTTTAGAAAGAGAAATAATACTTTAATGAATTGAAACTTTAAGTATGAATGCATGATATTGCAAACATTTTGCAGGAATCAAAAACTTTACGTAAAAACAGAGAGATATTGCTAGGGGTGGTAAAGTGCTCAAGCCTTGAAAACTTTGTCATGGGTGGTGAAGTGTTTAAGCCTTGACATATTTAATCCACTTGCCCATACGACTACCTCTGTTAGCTTATCAGCAATGACTAGTTTGTAGTATCCACCTAATATAGTTTTAGTCACCAGATATAGCTTTTCTCTAGGAGAGGCAGTAGTTTCTCCAATTCAAAATGGGTTGGGTCTCGGTATCTCAGGTTGATGACACATTTTAAGGATGATTGGGTTATTGGTTTTAAAATTCTCAGTAAAGACAACCCATATCCATTCGACAAACTATTGAAAAGAATCAGCTTCCCATTCATATTGTCAAGGCACGTTGAGGTTTATAGAGTCAAGTCCCCAAGCCTTGATGAGACGCGGGACTACTGGTTGTAAAGAGTTACTGAACAAGACTTATTTGTAGGCAAAATCCACGTGCGTACGGCATCATTGCTCCTCTATGCAATTGTTTAGCATCCAGATCCGTTGCTTGGTGATTTTCTGAAGGTGAGCAATCTTTAGGGTCTACTGGCTTGTTGGCGCCTATAGGTGGGTCCTTTGGTGATGACTTCTCCAGCGATGCGTCGAGCCTTGCCTTGTTTTTGTGGATTCACGGACGTCCCAAAACCATGGGGTAGTCTGGATATACATGGTTGTTGCTGATGAAGTGGTAATAGACACTCTTGGCCACAAAATGGTAGTGGAAGTGGTCTCTCTAGACCTTTATGAATGACAAAGTTTGATCGTTGTATCCATGGTTGCTTTCTTTGAATGGAGATCTTGTCATCGTGTCGAATGTTGATTCTGGATCCCGCAACTTACTCTACTCAAAGGACTTCGTGTCTAGTGATCCTTCTCATGTACGCGGTGAGCCTTCTGAGAAGGAATTAGAAGCTCGGACGAACTTGAAAATTACTTCTGGAGCGAGGCGTGACTCGATCATCAACTTGACACTGGTATCTCAAATTATCTTCAGTTTAATCACCATCTTTTATTCAGTAATTAAACGCTTAATTTGTTTCTAGTAGTCGTGGCACCCAGAATGCTCTGTGTTTAATATTATGGCGAACATCGTTCCTCAGTCTTGTTCTGACAAACACCTTTGCATAGTTTGAGAGTATGCATCCTCAAGGAACCTTGAGTATTCAACCTTTTAAGTTTGATGTCCTAGATGTTCTTGGCGCTTCAGCTCTTATGTGGTAAGTATAAATTTTTGAGATTCCTGATTTGTAGAATTTTACGTTTTGTTGAACTTGATGAATTCTGATTCTTGTGAATAACTATCATTCTTAGATGACTAACAATGTGAATACTTTGGCGTTAGAAAGCACCATTGTTGTTGGAAGCACTGAGGAAGAAGACAAACATGACCGGGAACCTGAGAAATCATCCATATTAAAGTAATTGAAGAATTTAGGGCTGAGAACGAAGAATTTGGTGGTGAATCACACTGCGAAATGTTTTCTACTTCCGATGACCTGTTGCAGCTCCATGTAAGTTTTCTCCATTGTTTTAGAATCATAATGAAATTATTATAATCCTTAGACCACCAAATGTGTAGAACTATATGTGATTTTATGAAGAATTTTTAGCGATTTTCGTTGTCAGAAAAATTCAGATTCAGGTCTTCTTGCCGTAATGGTCGTAGAATCCTCGTCCGAAGTCGGAATAAGATGATTGGCTTCTCATTATTTATATAAGGGAAAAATATAACTTTTAACAAAACAAATTCTGAATTTGGAGTCTTTTGCTAGGTGAAAAAACCTAATACCGAGAGTCCAGAACTTTTCAGGCAAAATTCTGTAGGTTTTCAGTTGTTGTGTAGTCGACCGTTTTGTATGTCCTTATTAGATCGCTCCTATATTGTTGTGCCCTTTTATAATGTTGTAGAATAAATCCATATGAATAATTTAGTATATAAATCACCCCAAAATTCCTTACCAATTAGCGCCAGTTTCAGTTCTTCCGGAGGGTAGTGTATAAACGTTTCTGACGACATTTTTGCAAAACAACCCATATCCTTTCGAAACCATATGCCATGACCCAAAACACTATTTAATGAATGTTTAGGTTTATAATGGGCATATTTTATGAACTTCATAGTTTCTCCTCCAATTTCTTATGCTTGAAACATTTTAACTCATTGTATTTATAATGTCTTCGTTTTATTAGGGGGGATATGAACCAAAGCAGTGAGATGAACTTATAGATGAAGGATGGAAGATTACATGAGACGTTATGCTGGTGATGTGTCTTTTCCAAATCAAAATCATAAGAAATCTCCCCTTGATGTGATTGTTGAAGGAGGGACTCCGAGTGATGTTATTGTACAGAACGTTGCTATGATGGAGGATGTTCCGATGATAACTGCTTCGTTAAAGTCTTAAGAAAGGTAAGAACTTCCTTATGGGTAGTTGCCACGACTACATGAGTTTCGGATAAGGTTTCTTGGCGCTTCATAAAATCATCTATGGTGTATGAGGCCCGCTTCTTGTCTTTGGCACCTTCAATGGTACAAGAAAGAATGTTGGTGTTTTCAGCGGTGGTGTTTTGAGGAATGATCTCTGGAGTTCCGCCACTAGTATTGCTGGGGTTATGAGTGGTTGTTAAACATGAATTGAGATTTGTTTCTGAAACTAACCTAAGATCCACCATTTTTAGATGATTGAAGAATTGATTTTCAGATAGTTGAGGAATTGAATTCGTGACCGAGAAATTGATCTCCCACTGTGGTCTCCAATTGTTAATACCTAAAAATTAATTCTAGGCAAAACAATATATTGTAGAAGTACTTTATTTAAATTAGGAAATCAAAATCATACAAGGAAATCCTAAACCATGATAAAAGCCGTTACGCCCTGCTTCGGTCACAAGGAGAGATAATGGGTTGATCTTAGGGGAGGGAAGCAAAGAAAGTTGAAGGAAATTTGTGTGTATTGAATTGTGTGTAAAGGTGTTAAATTATTGGGAATAAAAGATCTTATGAGAATGGTAAGCTTGTTGTCTCCGTTTTGAAATGGGCCAATGATTGGTAACACACACTTTCCTTGTAAAGTAGTGGATGTAATGGGGAGATAGAGTGATGGAGATTATGGAGAGTTATAGTGTAACCGTCCAATTTGTCTTGGGAAGTTTCTGGAAACTTCTGGATCATTACTCCATCACCTCTTCAACCGCTTTAACCATTACCACTTATTTTGTAACTTATTTGTCATGGGGTGTTGTCACGCCCATGTTGCTGTAACCACCAGACCAAAACCCCATGATTAATCCCCATATGTAATGGTTTTGATTTATCGTAGAGTTAGTGAAGTCATGGACTCAAAACACGTGAGTCTCTTCACGATAGTGTAAACGATGACACTAGGGTGAAGGCTGACGCTAGTGTAAAGGCTGACATTAGGGTGAAGGCTGGCGCTAGTGTAAAGGGTAACACTAGGGTAAAGGATAACACTAGGGTAAAGGCTAACACTAGGGTAAAGGCTGACACTAGGGTAAAGGCTGACACTAGTGTAAAGGCTACCAGCGTTGCTAACATCGCAAAGCTTGGTGCTAGTGCTAGCACTGCTGGGGCCTGTTTGGCGCGTGAGCATGCTGCCAGTACTACCGCTAGCACTGCTAAGGCGTGTTTGGCGTGTGAGCATGGTGGCTTTGTTGGATATTTGCCTTTGTTGGCTTTTTTGCCTCTAGCACATGTGTATGCTACTCATTTGTGTTGGGAAGGTGGCTAGGATTTGTTAAGACTGTCACTTACTAGTATCATGGTTATTGGCTATGCATCACTAGCTTTGGCATTCATTAATGTTGTGTCCATATTTATGACCTGTTTTGGGGTTTCTCAATCGTATGAGATTTAATGTTAGCATTTATGCTTAACTTTTTATACAGTGCATTCAGAACATTTTCAAGAGATTCAACTGTGGAAGTTTGCAACTTGAGATGATGTTTGATGCGACTCTGCAATTAGATGGGATGATGCACTTAGTAGCACATTTATTCGAGAATAGTGTAAAATCCTAGAATGACCATTGTGCCATTTTCGTTCGACTTTTTTTATAAAATGACTATTTTACCCCTAGTACAAAACTTGATGAATATGACTTTTCACCTTTAATTGTTGAATGATCATTTTTCCAACTTTACAGCAGAACATACAAGTATGAGTTGATTGCCAGCGAAAATTCGAAGAACACCTACCTCGCACCGAATAGGCAGCGTAGTCAAGAATCCGGGGAATTAATACTTCTCATTGAACCATGCTCGAGGAAGAAAAGTACGGTTCTTCCCTCTTCACTTAAGCATACTCGAGGGTAAGGCGCAGTTCTCACTGAAGCGTATTCGATAACAAAGTGTAGTTCGTTTCTCCGGTCAAAAAAAAAAGACAAAGAATAATAAGAGGAAGGTGACGTTGTGCATATATATATATTATTATAGGTAACCGATTATGATAAGTCCTTATTGGATTGAGAAATTTATCTAAAACCAAGAACATCTAGCGCCAACGACACTCCCTTTCTACTCACAGGCAAGCCAGCATTCCTTACAAGAAACTGGACACCTACTTATCCCATCCATGATTAATGCTAAGAGGCAATTATCCCAGTACCTAGAACCCAGAAGCTAAATACATCTCCTTATACTCATAAAATTCGATTATGCATACATAATTGTTATGAGCATATTCTCACCATCTAGTGCTTACTGTGCAACATTACTGTTCCTAGCAGTAGGAACATGGAAGCATATACGCATATTTATGCGCATATTCCTAGCTTTATATCAAAATACAAAATATTGTATCTCTAATTATATATTCCACAAGAGAATAAAGAATATAGTTTCTCTAAACAACTATAGACACTCTAAATATATCATGTAACCTCTTTAATATCCACAATATTTATGCCATATCGAATCAGTTTCAAGTCGCACAAATTCCACGGCTGAATTCCTTGAACTCGTCTCGGATGTGCATTGATGTTCCAATAATATACATCAAATCTGGGAATATTTAAATGCTTAATCCCTGAAGATGCATTTTAGCTTTATACTTTGTTCGCAAAGAACGCATCAGAAATTGTTGTCCTGAGCTTAAAATATGCCACTTAGCATTTGCTCAAGGACAAACCACGAATTATGCGTCGTTCCTCTTGGACGTGCCACAAGCAAAGATCAATGCCTCCAAAGACGCAGTATACCTCTGAGCTAGGATAACCCTAGTTTTTTCCTACACTAGGACCAGGATAACACTAGACTTTGCTAGCAGCGTCCTAGGGACGCATTACCCTTTTCGCTAAGGAGCTAGCGCAAGCTAGCTAGCCCCTCTTTAGCGACGTTTTAGCATTCGTGCCTAAGAGGCTAGCATATTGGATTTTGCACTAAGAAGCTAACGCATTAGCATTGCGCCTAAGAAGCTAGTGTATCAGCACTGCTCCTAAAAAGCTAGCGTATTGTGTTTTGGCATAAAAAGCTAGCGTATTAGCTTTTACCCTAAAAGCTAGCGCATTAGCCTTTGCGCTAAAAAGCTAGTGCATTATCATTTGAGCTGAGAAGCTAACGCTAGTCTCTAGCTTCCCTTAGTAGCGCATTAATATTTGCGCAAAAGAGCTAGCGCTAGCCTTGCTAGTTGTTTCTCTTATAACTGCGTCATTCTTTTTTTTAGCGTTGGCCTAATGCCAGCACTAGCCCTATATAGTTATATAATAAGCCTTCTTTCTTAGGAACCTCCTCGCAATTTTGTCCTCAAACACTTCCAGAATTATTCCTTATCGCTTCTAAGCTGACTTCTGGCTAACAACCATGTTATTGTAAGTTAATACATGACCACTAAACTTACCATACTTAGCACTAATCAGTCTGATTATGAACTCAATGAGTTGCGCAACTTGCCTCACTTACTTAGCAAGTCATTGTCTTGACTTGACCTAATCAAAACAGTAGCGTTTCATGACTCCACTATCATTCCACGAGATATCAAATTCAACACATGGGGAGATTCTTATTGGGGTATTAGTCTGGCATTCTACGACAATCATGCGTTATGGCAACATACCCACGAACAAGAAGGTAACAAGTGGTGGGAAAATTACAAGACAATTGAGAGCACGAGGAGTAGTGTTCATACAAGTCATCTCTATTTTTTGGACATGACTCCACTACAATCTCCACAATCGTTACTCCTCCACTTCTTTTGTAACTTCCACCATTTCAAGAAATCAGTGTGTCTCCTCAGAAATAAATAGATGGCTTCTTCTATTCGTAACAAAAAAGGACGGAGAGACAACTAAAAGACAAAAATAGACAGAATTAGCGATCTACCCAATGATAATCCATTCTTCTCTACACACTGTAATTACTCATCACACTGAGACTTATCAACCTTTTTTGCTTCCCTCCCCTAAGAGTAACAACTTGCACTGGATTCCACTAATGATTTTTCTCACATAACTGAGTTTTTTAACGTTGGCAAATCAGTATTTCTATCACATAGATCTAGAATCACTTAGATCTATTATAGTCAAATCTTCATAGTATTGAGTGGCCTTATACCAAAATAGTGTTTTAGGGTGAAAACAAATATATAGCAAAATGGTACTTTTAGGTAGGTTCGAGAGATCAAGCTCGAACAGGACGAGCCTAAACCAAAAAATGGTCGTGGAGTCGTGGGATGCCAATTTGTTTATTAGGTCAAGTTAATAACTTGCTTAGTTAGTGAGGCAAGTCACGTAACTCACTAAATTGGTAATCAATCTGATTAGTGTCGAGTCTGGTAAGTTTATTGGTCATGTACTAGCTTAGAAGTAACATGGTGTTCTTTAATGGCCAAATATCAACTTAGAAGTGACGTGGCGTAAACCTGGAAGTGTTTGAAGCCAAAATTGCGAGGAGGTTCCGAAGCAAGAAGGCTTATTAGATAACCATATAGGGCTAGCGTAGGCATTAGGCCAGCACTGAAAAAGAATGGCGTATTTCCAAGGAAAGCAGCTAGCAGAGCTAGGGCTGGCTTCTTAATGCAAAGTAGTGCGTCGCTAGCAAGGAGGCGCTAGCTCTTTTGTGAAAATGTAATGCGTTACTAAGGGAGTAGCTAGAAAGCTAGCGCCTTAGTGTAAATATCTAAGGGAGTGGCTAGTAGGCTAGCTCCTTAGCGCAAATATAATGCATCGTTAAGGGAGTGGTTCGCAAGCTAGCGCCTTCACGCAAACTTAATGCTTCGCTAAGGAAGTGCCTAGAAATCTAGCGCCTTAGCGCAAATGTAATGCGTCGCTAAGGGAGTGGCTAGCAAAAAAGCTAGTGATGGTTTTAGCTAGGGTGGATATGATATGTCCCTGGGATGCTGCTTTAGTAGGGCTTGTGACTCGCTAGGAGCTTGTGACTCGTTAGGAGCAAGTGACTCACTAGGAGCAAGTGATTCGTTAGGATCTTGTGACCCGCTAGGAGCTTTTGACTTGCTAGGAGAAAGTGACTCGCTAGGAGATTTCCGCTCGCTAGGGGGACGATGTTAGAGTGAATCTAGCTCTGGCCATGGCCTGCAGAGAATGTGGCGCGTCTCTTAGGACGTTGCGTTAGTGAGGATGGTGCTAGCACGGAGAAGCCAGGGCTAGCCCCGTGCGGAGACACGACGCGTTTTTGGAGGCATTTCTCTTTGTTTGTGGCGCGTCCAAGATGAACGACGAATAGTTTGTGATATGTCTTTGAGTAAAATGATAAAGTGGAATATTTTAGGGTCAGGACGAAGAATTTTGATGTGTTCTTTGTGAGAAGGATATTAAGCTAGAATGCGCTCTTGGAGATTAGGCATTAGCTATTTTCAGAATATGCGTATAGCACTAAATTGATGTTATTTAAATAAGAAATTGAGTATCGACATTGCTCTAGGAATAGCACTAGAGAAGACATTGGATACAAAACAAGCTTTAGAATAACATTAAAGAAGACTTATGTTGATCTATATTAGTGGCTAATCTATCTAGGAGTTTGAGATTTATATATAGACTACAGGGTCAATATAAAACACATATAGTTATTTGTAGATATTGTATTCGTAATTCTCCTATGTAATATAGGTAGAAATACAATATTTTGTATTCTCATGATGTGAAGTCAGATATATGCACGTAAATATGCACGAATACTTCTATGTTCCTGTAACTAGGCAGAAGGGCGATTTTATAATTCTGACCCTTGTGAAAAACCCACCATCTACATTAAGTCTCCTGCTCAGTGAGGAACAATAATGTTGGTCAGTAAGCATTGGATGGTGGTAATACGCTTATAACAATTGTACATGCATAATCGAAATTTTAAGAGTATAAGGAGATGTACTTATCTTCTGGATTCTAGGTACTGGGATAAGTGCCCCTTAGCATTAATCCTGGCTAGGATTAGAAGGTGTCCATGTTCTTGTGAGGAATGCTAACTTGTTCGCGGTAGAGAGGTTATATGGCTGGCGCCGGTCGTTATTCTTCCCTCTTTTTATTTTTTTAGTTTCCTAATCCAATTAGGACTGACTATATAGATACATGCCAGCGCCACTTTCATCTTCTTGTTTTCGTAGGAAAATAAGAATATGACTGTTTCATTCCTCGAGTATGCATCAAGGAAGACCAGTCCTAGTAGAAAGCATTCCATCTTTCTCCCCGTTCCTTGAGAACGCAACTAGCAAGAAGGATTTTCATTGTCTTTTGATCACATGGCTAATAAGGAGCGTCTTAGACTACTCTCCATTCCTTGAGGATGTAGCCAATCAAGAAGTCTCCCTCGAGTTTGCTGCCATCTCGGAACAAAGGTAAACGTCTTCTTATATATTATTATTATTTTATGACGCTACTATCGTTCTTTTATTATAAACCCTAGTGTTTAGGTTAAGGTTCTCATCTATAATTCCATTATCCAGTAGAGCTAGAGTTTCCAAAAAATTTCTCACATATCATATACATATATATTTTGATAATGCTGAGATTTATTTTTTTTTCCAAACCCTAGTTTCTTTGTTGTTATTTATATCTTAAGCAGATCATGGAAGCTCCTAATCGAAACCATAACTCTGATTCTTCAAGTAAGAAACTGGTTCGCAAAAGTAAAAGGATGAAGATGACTTCTCCTTAATAAGTACAGTCCAAAATCAGTCGTTCCTTGAATAAGGTCACAAAACTTGTGCGAGGCATGCCTCTCGATTGTTTGAAGGCAGCCCGCGAGTGTGATCTGAACCTCATATTTGTGATTAACGCTGAAGAAAAAGCAAGACACGGAGTGGATTCAGAAAAGAAGAAGGCTGGTGATGAGAAACACACATCTTATAGGCATAAGCGTCGTTTCCGAGCAATTGCGAGAAGGGAAGAAGATAAACGGATAGAGCAAGGTATTTGTCCTTATGGTATAGCTCCAGATTCTGATGCAGATGAATATCATCCGGAGGAGGATCATGAAACTCATGCGTAGTATGATTCTGATTCGTTCTCAGAGTATGAAATTGAGGATGATCGTAAAGCTAAGCGTGCTGATGCTTATGATGACATACATGAGGGATCTATTGACCCTGGTGATGATGAGGATCCTGAAGAAGATTCGAAAGAAAACCCTGATGAGATTCCGGAAGAAGACCCTGAAGATAATTCTGAAGAAGACCCGGAGGAAGAACATGATTCTGATGAGGAGAGTGATGATGAATACGACTCTGATTCGGATTCTCAGTCTTCTAATTGAACTTAGCTTAGTTGCTTTGACATAGTTTTGCTTTTGCATTCATGTGTTTCGTAGATATCTTCATTTGAATTAGACATTTTATGTATGGTCGTTATGATGAAACCATACTTTTCCTTAAATTCATTTCATGAGTTTGTATCAAAGTCTTTACATCTTTATACCAATGAATGAATGACTTTATATAGAAAATTTTATCCATTTTCGTCATAAAAATTTCAGAAGTATAGTGCTTGGGAAAACGTTGTAGAATCTTCATACGACCTCGTTTTTGGACGATTGACCCCTTTATCCTTATTAGAAGACAATTTCCTACGTCTTCCAAGTGAAAAATACAGGTTTTGAGCTTCTTTAGGATGTCAAAACGACCCAGCAGTAAAATTCATGGAGTATTGGTCGGTTGTCAGCCGAGCAAAATTAATTCAAGTTCTTACTTCACCAATATAGATTAGAGTATAGCAATAAGAACAAGTTTGTTCCCACAGAGAGGCAGGTGATTTTTAATTACTTTCGATTACTAATGTAAATAGGGGGGGGGGGGTTTGGTTGTGATTATAACTAAATTATACTAAAGCAAATAGATTAAACGAATATCATAGATAAAGAACATTGGTTAGAGAGTTCATCTTCCATCTTCCAACATGTTATCAATAAAATCATACTCAACATTCATACACTCTCAATATCAATAACTCTAAAGCATCCTATCGCAGGCTTACTCCGGCAAAACTCCTATTATCATCAAAGGCGCAAGCGCCACTCTTTGAATCATTTTCACCGAATAACTTGGCGCAAGAGCCACTCAAGTTTAACCTAATGAAAGCAATGGTCTTTTTGAGTTGAGGTTATTCTAAGAAATCCGGCGCAAGTGCCACTCGGATTTAACCTAAGTCACGCTTCTACACATAATTGCATGGCAACATCCCGTCGTTAACAACTATGTCATACTACTCGTAACAAGGGTTTTTCGAAAATTCCGGATATCAAACCCTAGTTTAGTTATAGATGTCGATGCATGCTCATCTAATTTTCAACTTAAACAAACAAGCAATCCATCATACAATGCGTTATAAACGGTAGAACATGGACGATATTGAAAATATCATGAACATATGAGAATGAGCCATTCAATTGATAAACATGTTTTCCAACTTAGGACTACATCCCTAACCAATAAGAAAGGTTTAGTTCATCATGGATTTCTCAAAATCCATGGAAATTAAACAAGAAAGCAAGTAAAGAAAACCCTTGGTATTGTGATGATCAATTGCTCTCCCTGCCGTTCTCCTTGTGTTCTTCTTGTTTAAAAGATGTAAAAAAGATGTCTTCTTAATGTCTTGGATGTCTTTTTATATAGTATCCACGAAATCTAGGTTTTTAATTCTTCCGGGACCATGTTTTCCATGTTTTAGAAGCCCACACAGTGCCAAATCTCCCCCTTTTACGGTTGGGTTCGAGCCAATAACCCAACAGTAACTCTGGCACAAAAATATCACCCAAAAACACCCAGTTTTATGGTTGGGTTCGAGCCAAGAAACCCAACCGTAAAACTGTCACAAAAATTCGCTCCCAGAACTCTCCAGGTTTACGGTTGGCTTCGAGCCAAGAACCCAACCGTAATTCCTCTTGGATACTTTTTCTACACTTCACTATTTTGATCATACCTCCCGCATCCGGTGTCCGATTGACCTCATTCTTTTTGGGTTGACTTCGTCTTTCAACTATCTACAAGAAGGAAGTGACAAAATATTCATGATTTTTCAACCAATTTTACGGTTGGGTTTGAGAGTCCAGACCCAACCGTAAATCCTCCTGGAATTTTCCTCCAAAAACAACTTCTTTTACGGTTGGGTTTTGGGGTACTTTCCCAACCGTAAAATCTTCCTGGAAATCTTGTTTCAAATTTGTGTTTCCATCCTTTAACCTCTTCTTTTATGACGGAATGAACTCCTTTCTCTTTGGTTGAATATAATTCAAAACTCCTAAGAAACTCATAAACAAACAAAATCAAAGCATAATGATATGAAAACTAACAAGAAATCAATGAGTTAGAGTATCCAAATAATGCGAATAATGCACCTATCAAGTATCCAAGAAAATTCTGAAAGTTTTCATACCCCGCACCGCTCGTCGTTTTTGCCATAACTCTTAGCTCGTTTATCCGATTCATTTGCCCTTTTAACATGTTGTAGTAGACACCCATAAGAAACCTTTGATATAAGTCTCATGCCCAAATTCTTCACCAGTTGTCGCTAGCTTCAAAGTTTCTCAGAGGCAATGTAATTTTCCTTTGATGCGTTTTTTGGAACATCTTATAATGGCTCCGATTCATATAATTACTCAAATACTACTTTATAATGAATGTATATGATGTTTATGAGTATGTATAATGAGTTTTGTTGTTCATGCTCAAAATTTTTTGTTTGAAATTGTTCTGACCTAATACGTCTGTAACCCCTCTACTTTTAGGGGGGGACGCTTCAAGAAACAAAGATAAAATAATTGGTGAGAGGAAGGAGGTTACCAGGAATTGTAATGTTGATACTACTCCTTTTCCATTTATAATCATGGGGCGGGCCTTACTTGATGTATTCTCCCAGTATGAAATCCCATTTGGAGATGCAATTCAGCGACGCCATAGAACCGTACTTGTTGATTGCTTTAGACGTAAATGTTTACTCTGCTTCTGACGAGACTCTTTTGTATGTGTATATTCCGATCTAAGTGGGATTATAAAATCCAGTGGTAGGATTGAAAGTAGGTTTGAGGTTTTGGGAGTTTTTTTTAGGTGATTCACAAAGAATCTTTTCTGAATTAACTATACTTCTACTTGATTAATGAAATTGAAATCTTAAGGATGCCTATAGCGATAGGCTTTTTGAAGGAATGGTAAATACTACATAAAACAGGGAAATAAAGGTGATAACAGGGTGTTCAGGTATCGAAGGCTTTGAGACATTTTACGTGGATAGTTGATGTGATAGGTTCACCCTCTGTAATGATCAGTTTATAGTAGCCACCAAAGGTGAAATTTCGTTTGGTCCTTCCCAGTCGGAGGAGCGATGGCGTCTTGATGCTTTTAAGATCAAATCTCTTACCCAGAAAGCATTTGGCTTGATTGTTTTGGCCCTGTAAATCTTTTTTTCATACAGATGAACCTCTTCTTTAATATCTCTTGGATTATATACGAGGGAGAATATCTTTGAGAATTTTTATGGTTCATAAAAGGTGAGAATTTTCTCTACCCATTTGTTGAAGTACTAAGATGGAGTAGTTACCCATTCATAATGACATGCTGAGTATGGTATCTATTGACGAAAGCTCATACACTCTCAGTTGATGCTTGATTCCCTGTCATGGATTTGAGAAGATGATATTATTTCAGGTATAGGGGTAAGTTCTTATCAATACTGCGTTTGTCTCCAGGAAAAGGGTAATTAAATCGAGGTGGAGCTTCTGGTCGAGCTCTTATGATGGCTGTTGATTTTCGGAGCCAAGCACGTCCTAGAATCATATCATAATTGAGCTTCCCTTTGGCGATATGAAATTTGGTATTTGTTTGAGTGGCTCCTGCCGCTAATGTAAGAGCAATGTGTCTGTAAACATCCCTGGTTATCCTTCAGGGTCTCTGACTGTTATTGGCGAGTATGTAGCTTCTTGCCGAGTTACTCCTGCTCCTTTGAAAGTTGTGACGCTGATAACATTAACATCCATGCCAGAATGAACTATTTTCTTTCTAAATTTAACATCTCTGAGGCGTGCAGTAGTAAAAATTCCCCGGTCGTGCCCTTCATCGTTCTTATCGACCACGTCCTCCAAAGGAAGCTTGTCTTGGGCGTGAATGTCTTCATCAAAATATGGTACGCGCTCACCAAATATGACTCGATTGAGGGCAACAAAAATATCTTTACGATGATCCTTTGAAAAGTGAAGGAGCTCGCACATGCGCTCCATTAGTGATTGAACTGTCTGGTTGACCGACTCTCCATATATGGTGAATCTTCTAACATGAAAAGGGTTTTTGTGAATACCCTCAGTCCCTAGTTGCAATTCTCCTAACTCTATTCCCTTTTTGAAGATACATCTCAGACTGTTGTACTCATTGGTGTGGTAATTGACAAACCGATGGAAACAACAATATTTCGGGTCTCACATTTCCTGAGGAGTTGGTGGGCGTCGCACGGGTAGTAACTTGACGATCCCATCTTGTACCCATGCCTCTAGTATTTCAAGGACTTCTTCCAAGGGAATTGGAAAATTAGAACAAGCTATATCAGGTTTTATATCCTTCTTTTGTGGTTGTTGTAATTGTTGCTGCTATTGTGGCGCCTTAGAAAGGGAGGCGCTTAGTTTGTGACTCTTGTTGAGATAGGGTTTTTCTTTGTCCTTTCATTACTGGCAGCGCTTATTGATGGTTGAACGGTATACTGTTTTTTGATCAGTCGTCGACTCCCACAGGTGTCCCCATGGCTTTCTTCTCTTGCTGGTCTGTCTCTCTCCAGCAGGGTAGGAGCAGTCGTGGCAGAACGTTTCATGGATTTGTACAACTTAGAGAAAGTTTGGAAACGTAAACTTTCTAAAAGAGCACGATAGGGATCATACTATTAATACAGAGTTCCACCAATTGCTGCTTTGTTACATTCGGGTCATGACAATCCAGTGCTTGAATCCCAAATCTCTTTACATAGTTGTTTGGATGCTCATTATTCCTATGGAATATTCTACGAAGTTCTGACAGGGTGACTTGCTCGAAGACGGAGAAGTACTTCTTATAGAAAGCGTTGACCATATCTTCCCATCCAGAGATGTTGTTGGGAACAATATCGTTGTACCATGTTTAGGCTCTTCCAGTGAGTGACTTTAAAAATTCTTTGAGACGTAGCACATGATTATATTCATGTCCCCCAAGTGATTATAGGAATCGAGAGACGTTTTCACGAGTGTTTCCAGTTCCATCGTACAACGAGAAAGTTGGAGATGAGTAACATCCCGGTAGAATGATCCTATGAAATTCAGACGGGTAAGGAGGCTGGTGCTGGTGAAGCAAGGATGAGTCTTCCTTTCCATGGTTCCGTAGGAGTCTTTCCAAATCTTCACGGGTAACGAAGTTGGATTGTTGATTCCTCTGCTGTTAACGACCAGTGATGATACGAACTTCACCGTCCTTTTGAGTCCTTGATATCTCACCGTAAGTGGTCGATGTAAGGTTGATCCTAGTTTGTTCTATCAGGCGATGGCGTTGTTCTGGGGAGAATTGCTCCGTTAAGGTATTGAGACAGGAAAGTACCTCCTTCTGAGTGGTAGTCATGTCCACCTGTGTTCTGGAAAAAACTTCCTTTCTCTACATCAGATTAAGAATACTGAGCGGTGTCTAGGTATTCCTGTTGTTTTCAGCGGTTTTTTTACCAGGAAGAGGTGTGTTAGTAGCATCGGTAGTAGCATTAGTACGAGGAGGGTCAATAGGGTAAAAACGAATGTACTACAAAAAGGTACTTTCAGGTATGTTCGAGATATCAAGATCGAAAAGGACGAGACTAAAACAAGAAATGGATGTTCATGTCCTGCTTCTATCACAAAGGTGGAGAAGATTGGGTAGGTCTTAGGGAAGGAAGCAAAGAAGGTTGAAAAATATCAGTTTGATGAGTAATTGCAGTGAGTACTTTAGAATGGATTATCTCTAGGATAAATCCCTAATCTGTATAGATTGTCTCTTAGTTCTCTCTTGTCTATTTTATAGTTTTGAGGAGACACAATGATTTCTCGTAAGTGGTGGAAGTTAGAGAAGAATTGGAGGAGTAACGGTTATTTTGATTTTAGTGGATTCATGTACGAAAAATAAGGATTACTTGTATAAACACTACTCCTTGTGCTCTCAACTGTCTTGTAAATGTCCCACTACTTGTTACCTTCTTATTCGTGGATGTGTTGCCACAACACACGATTGTCGTACACTGCCAGACTAAATACCCCAATGAGAATCCCTTATATGTTGTAGTTGAAATCTCGTAGAAATAGTGGAGTTGTAGGATGCCACTTTGTTGATTAGGTCAAGTTAATAACTTGCTAAGTTAGAGAGGCAAGTCGCATAACTCACTAGATTGGTAATCAGACTGATTAGTGTCGAGTCTGGTAAGTTTATTGGTCATGTACTAGCTTAGGAGTAACATGGTGTACTTTAATGGCGAAATATCAACTTAAAAATGACGCGGCACAAATATGAAATTGTTTGAATCCAAATTTACGAGGAGGTTCCTAAGAAAGAAGGCATATTAGATAACCATATATGGCTAGAGATGGCATTAGGCCAGCCCTGAAAAAGAATGGCTAGTGCCAGCGTTGAAAAAGAATAATGCATTTCCAAGGGAAACAAATAGCAGAGCTAGAGATGGCTTCTTAGTACAAAGTAATGTATCGCGATGTTGAAGTAGCTAGCAAGCTAACACCTTAGCGCAGATGTAATGCGTCCATGGGACGCTGCTAGCAAAAAAGCTATCGCCATCTTTAGCCAGCGAGAATATGATGCTTCTCCGGGAAGCTGCTTTAGTGGGGCTTGTGACTCGCTTGGAGCTTGTGACTTGCTAGGAGCAAGTGACTCGTTAGGAGAAAGTGACTCACTAGGATAAAGTGACTCGCTATGAGAAAGTGACTCGCTAGGAGTTTGTGACTTACTAGGATCTTGTCTCTCGCTAAGGGGACGATGTTAAAGTGAAGCTGGCGCTGGCCTTGGCATGGCACGGAGAATATGGCGTGTCTCTTAGGACACTTCCTTAGTGAGGCTAGTGCTAGCGGAGAAGCCAGGGCTATCCCAGCACGAAGACACAACACATCTTTGGAGGCAGTGCTCTTTGATTGTGGCGCGTCCAAGAGGAACGACGAATAGTTTGTGATACATCCTTGAGTAAAATGCTAAAAGTGGCATATTTTAGGGTTAGGAAGGTGAATTGTGATGTGTTCTTTGCGAGTATAATATTAAGCTAGAATGCGCTCTTGGAGATTAGGCATTAGCTATTTTCAGAATATGCGTATAGCACTAATTGATGTTGTTTAAATAAGAATTTGAGTATCGATATTTCTCTAGGAATAGCACTAGAAAAGACATTAGATACAGAACAAGCTCTAGGAATAACACTAGAGAAAACTCAACTTTCTCTATATTAGTGGATAATCTATCTAGGAGTTTGAGATTTATTAGATAAACTACATGGTCAATAACACTTGTAGTTATTTGTAGAAATTGTTTTCTTAATTCTCCAGCGGAATATAGGTAGAAATACAGTATTCGTATTTTGATGTGAAGTCAGAAACATGCGCGGATACTTCTATGTTCCTGCAACTAGGCAGAAGGGCAATTTTACAGTTCTGACCCTTGTCAAAAACCCACCATCTACAAAGATAAGGACCATATAATAAACAAGAACTTATCTAGAAGATAACTATACGAGTTAGGTCAATAACAAGTAATAAACAACAAAAACTAAAGTGTGATTCTTAGTTTCCCACCAACTGTACTATTAGAGCTTATTAATTCCAAAGAAGACTTTAATATCTCTTTCATCCAGAACCAAATCCAACTTACTCGTCACTAGTTGAATAATCAACTATCACACAATACAGGTATGAAAATGGAATGAGTTTGTAAGAATACAAACTCCACCATTTATAGTGTTAGGACCACGACTTGTTTGGAAAATAAGAAAGATATGTTTGAAAATTCTCAAATCTATGCAAAAATTCCAAAGTTGGATTCGAATTTTTTTCTCACAAAATCAATTAGGATCTTAGACTTGAGTACCAAATGAATAAATATGAACAATAATATATTTGAGTTAAATACGTATTCAATATTTCCTTACATGGAACTTTCCTATTCATACTTGCTCACCTTTTAAAATCTAAAAGATAGAGATTTAAGATAGAGATTTCGAATTCTGCAAGTCTAAGATCGGTCATGAATCATATTTGACATAAAAACTGAATTATAGTCAAAATACACTTAAACTATGCTAAAGAAAAGAGCTTCTCTAACACGAGGTCAAAGTCTGGATTCACCACTAGATACATAAAATCTAGTATTCTGAAAGTTCAACACTAATCCATGAAAAAATCATATTAGTGTTATGTCAAAACTACGAAAGTATAATGAACTATACTACGGAACTCAATACAATGAGTTGTAGAAACAACCAATGTATATCCTTCATTTGACACTTAGATCATAAGAATGGTTATGTCATCTAATCAACTAAATTTATGTAAAAAAAACTTTGCATGTTATGTTTCCAATGAATACAACTGTAAGAACTTGATAGAAATGGAACAAGTCAATATCAATAGCTACCAACCCCAATCTGAAGGATGATGTCTTCGTTTGCCTTCAATACGTCTTCAACTCTTTAATAAGTAACTAGAGAATGTCTCAACATTTATATGTCTTAAGTATAACCCAACGAAGTTGAATTTAGTAAGCAATTCAAACGACCGAGTTTTAGAACTAAACTTGACATACCAATAGTTTGTGGGTCTAACCAGGCAGTATTTTAACAACTTCCCTTACTTATTTTCTTAACCAATTCTAACTTTTGCTGATTCAACCTTAAAATCGGGATGCTTATATTACTTCTTCATAGCTATTTGTCTATATTCTAGTGCCTGACATGCACTTAGATGTTAAAGACCCAATACAACAACCCTAACTTGAAGACAAAATATTCGTTGATTTTGAGTCTATCCCACTAACTGCTTCCTTTCCTTGCTTAATTACACTGAGTGCTTCCAATTCCCATTCTTTGCTAGTCGGGGAACTTGTTTCGGCAAGCACATTTTCCATATACAAGCTTTTATTACACATTCTCTTATAACAGGTGCCTCTAGTCATACAAAATATTTTTAATTTACAAGAAACATAAGAGAACCGTATTTGCATCTACAATATCAACAACATATTGTGTATCACCTTTACAATATAGACTGAAGATATGATCTACCTAGAATGGAATTGTAAAAGAAATAGCCAAGCTACCTGTAGATGGTGAATTTTTTACAAAGGCTAAGATTGTAAAATCGCTCTCTGCAAAGCAATAGAAACATAGAAATATCCGCGCATATTTCTGACTTCCTATCAAAAACATGAAACATTGTATTTCTACTTATTTCGCAAGAGAATTAAGAATACAACCTCTACAAATAACTACATGCATTCTATACTGATCGTATAGTCTCTCTAATATATACAATACTTATATAAACACATGTATATAATCATAATTACTTTATGACTCAATATCCATCTATGTATGAAATTCTTAGAATAATACTGGTGTTTGCTGCAATACTCCCAAATATTCTATAATCTCTACATAATAAATCTCAAGCTCCTAGATGGATTGCCCACTAGTATAGAAAACTTGAGTCTTCTCTAGTGTTATTCCTAGAGATTGTTCTGTATCCAATATCTTCTTTAGTGCTATTCCTAAAGTTTGTTCTGTATCTAATGTTGATACTCGAATTCTTATTTAAACAACATTAGTTTACTTATATACGCATATTCTGAGAATAACCGATGCCTGGTCTTCGAAGAAGCAACCTATCTTAATGCCCTATCCCCGAAGACACATCTCAATTTGATAGTCAGTCTTCAAAAAGCGCCACCAAGTCCCTGAGGACTAGCTCAATCTCTTTCGTCCTTAGGAACCTGCCTGAACTTCAATCTCAGGAACCTGCCTGAACTACAATCTGATTAAAACTCAGGGACCTGCCTGAACTTCTTTCTGACCCGTCCTCAAGGAAGCATCATAATTTCTTGACTTGTCCCTTAGGGACGCATCACCAACTAGGCCATAGTTAGCCTCTTATGGAGCATCCCCAGTGACGCGTCCCTGGCGCTGGCCAGGCCACCACCATCCTTGTATGGAGATTCTAAATCCACCAGCATCCTTGTACGGAGAGTCCTAGGCCAGCGCTAGCTTTTGCGGAGCTTCCCTGAGGACGCAACTTGGCGCTGGCCAGGCTACAACTAGCTTCTGCAAAGCATCCCTGCGGATGTGACTTGGCGTTGGCCAGGCCACCATTAGCTTCTACGAGCGTCCCTAAGCCATCGCTAGCCTTCTGTGATGTGTCCTCTGGGCTAGCACCATCCTTCTACCAAGCATCCTTGAGGACGCGACCTCCTTGCAATGTCTTCCCTCAGGGACGCGTCATTACTCATGGGAGCAACACTCTACCCATAACAAATCTCGATTATGGTCACTTCATAATTTATGTCGTATCAATTATTTTTTGGTTACTTGGCCATCAAATTTACACCATATTACGCCTAAGCTAGTACATGACCATTAAAATTACTAAACTCGATCGATTAGTCTAATTATCAATTTAGTGAACTGAGGAACTTGCCTTACTAACTTAGCAACTTATTGACTTAACCTAATCAAAATATTGGTGTTCCACGACTCCACTACTTCTACGAGATATCAAATACAACACATAGGAGGATCATTGGGGTATTATTCTGGCGGTCTACGCATCATGCGTTGTGGCAACACATCTACGAACAAGAAGGTAACAAATAGTGGTACGGTTACAGAGAAGTTGAGAGGACGAGGAGTAGTGGTTAGAAAAGTTTTCCTTATTTTTCGGACACGACTCCACTACAATCTCCACAATCGTCACTTCTTCACCTCTTTTTAACTTCTACTACTTACGAGAAATCATTATGTCTCCTCTAAAACTATAAATAGATAGCTTCATCTATTCGAAACTAAGAACTAAGAGACAGAACAAAGATTTATCAGAGGGATGTTATTTTCATCGTACTCGTGATTTCTCAACCTTTTTTGCTTCCCTCCCCTAAGATTAACCCATCATCTCCACCTTTATGATCGAAGCAAGACTTCAACGACCATTTCTTGGTTTAGGATTGTCTTGTTCAATTTTGATCTCTCGAACCTACTGAAAGTACTCTTTTGCAGTACATTTGTTTTCACACTAAAACAATTAGCGACCACAGCAGGAGATCAACCTCTCGATTACAAAAGCCAATTTTCAATCAATTCAAAAGGTGGATCTTAGGTCTGGATCAATTACAACTTATAATGCCAGTTTCAGTAACACTGGTGGTGGCGGTTCTGAAGTCACCCATGTCACTACTAACTTTCCTCCCACCAAACATTGCTACAGATGCCACCACCACGCCTCTTCCTGGTGATACGACCGTTGAAAACACCAGGAACACCCAAATGCCACTCAACATTGTTGATTTGATGCAGAGACAAGAAGTTCTAGCCAGAACATAATAAGACATGGATACCACTCAGAAAAGGTATTCACTTGTCTCGAGACCCTAATAAAACTATTTTCTCAAAAAAAAAATCCATCACAAGTTGCAGCAACCAACGATTCCAAGACTACCAAAAGCTTCAGAATCAACATTCAAGACGATGAAAAGATCCGCATTCAAAGAGGACAATCAAGGAGCCAACAACCCAACCTTGTTACCCATGAAAATTTGGAGAGACTTTTACAATTTATAGGAAATGAGGGACCAGTCTCAGTTCATCAGCACCAACCTCCATACCTTCCCACCATCCAAATATCCCTTCTCTAGGGGATTCTTTCCATATTCTCCCTTTATGATGGGGATATAAATTGTCAGATCTTAGAATATTTCTCCAGAGAGATGAAGAATATCTAATAACTACGTATGCCGATTCAGGGTCCAAAAGTCGTAGAGATATCTATTGGAGCAGTCGTATGATCAGTAAGTAATACGACATCTAATCATCCATGAGGTGCTGTCAGAACGAAGGGGTCAAGAGAAAGGCTTCATCTCAGCAAGCGTAATGAATTGAACGCTCACCATCAGCCTCAACACCAGCTCCAGCCTTAGCCACATAACCAACCTAGAGACAAGCTATGTTCCACATCCTAGATAAAACTCTACAACAACAATGATAAAATCCATATCCATCCCTTCCCTGGGTCAGCGCCAGCCCATAATGAGGGCGTCCTTAAGGAAGCGTCATTACATCCTTTTATGAGTCAGAGCCGTCCCTTTTCTTCCCTTTCAAGAACCTCGGTTTCAAGCTTCAACTCCTGAAAAGCTTTTCAACCTCACCTATAGTCTTGATTACAGCATACACACCTGTAAATACACCTACTTCAGCAAGACGCTCCCATAAAAATCCTAGATGATGATAAAGCCATTCAATGTCAAGAACAGGATTCTCAGCTTCATCTACAGCTTCTTCCTATTTTTGAGGACGACTCCAGAGATTTCATTTTGAGGGAGAAAGATCATTACAAGTCAGCTTAAATACATAGAATGGTGAAACCTCCGACAGAGGAGTACTCAAGAAGAATTCTATCAAGGTTGAAATCAACATTAATGCCCGCATTAGAGTACTCAACTGAAATATTCTTTGTTACAACACTGTTCTGCATATCAACGCCAGTGGAAGCACCATCCTCAACAAGTATGCAAGAAGGAATCCGCTTATGATTTTTAGAATGGGAGTGGATATCATATACATCGGGATCAATGGTAACTCTCGTTCCTCCACTCGTAAGCTCAACTCTCTGATTTCGGTCATTCTCCCCCTTAAAGAAGAGAGGTTACAGGCATATTAGGTCAGAACATGTCAAATACAAAACTTTTGAGCATGAACCATAAAACTTGTTATACATACTCATAAATGTCATATACATTCATTATAAAGTGATATTTTAGGAATTATGTGAGTTTAAGCCATTATAAGACGTTTCGTAAAAAACCACATCATAAGCAATTTACATAGCCTTCTGGAAACTTCAAATCTGGCGACAATTAGTAAGGAATATGAGCGTGAGTCTTATGTAAAAAGTTTCATATGGATTTCTACTAGAACATACTAAAATGGCGCATCAATCGGATAAACGAGCTAAGAGTTATGACCAAAAGGGTGAGCAATGTCGGGTCTGAAAACTGTCAGAATTTTCCTGGATATTTCCTGAATTTTACTGTTGGATCGTTTAAACGCCCTAAACAAGTTCAAAACCTGGATTTTTCCTCGAAGACATGGGAAATTATTTTCTAATAAAGATAGAGGGGTCAATCATCAAAAACGGAGGTCGTATGAAAATTCTGCAACGTTTTTCCCAAGCATTATACTTCTGAAACTTTCTAATGACAAAAATCCATAAAGTTTTTATAAACTCGAATACGGCTATGCTTACATGAGAAGTTTGAAGAGTTCACATGTTCCATCATGGTCATAATAGAAGAAACTTACTTGAAATGAATCCAAGCTAACGGAGGAGCCCGGTGTTACTTCATATCTATTGCTTATTTCTCCATCAACAATAATAAGATCAAATATTTACAAAGTTCGTTAGTACTGGACGCTTGTTCAAGCTTTTCATCCTCAGACTTGTCTTCATCCTCTAATATATGGTGTCTCATAAAGCCTCAGAAGCATCAATATGGAAGAATCATTTGTGAACTTTTTCTTACAGACTGTGGACTGTCAATATCAACAGGAGTAGTGTCCACGTGAGGACGCACCACAAGCACATGTTAACCAATTAGTCAAGATGTGATAGTCCTCAGGGACGTCCCTCACTCTGGTACCAGTCCCTCGGGAATGCCCTTCACTTTGGTATGCTTTGACTCAAGAAGATTAAAAAAGAATGGCGTCCAGGATATATTATCCCATTACCACCTCCAAAAGAATACACCAAGCTTGTGAGTCTAAGGAGCATGAAACGGTGCGAGGTCGGAGATCATCCCTGTTACATATCAACAACCCATATGACAACGATGGATTTAATTTCAATTCAGATACTCTCCCCAGTCCCAGTATTTCAACGACAACAAAGGACGACTCTAACTTTCATGGCTTCCCTAACCTGTAAAATTCCTGGAAGCATGGACCTGTGACGACATCGTGAAATTATTTCCTTCCTAAAAACGGATCCAAGTAAGCTACACTTGGGAACTGAAGGCACCTTCACTTTTGAGGATTCAACGCAGTCACATCCTTCAACTAGAAGGTCTAACCAATAATGGTACTAGCAGCAAAACTATATACATCAAAACTCATACCCTCACGACAAGATAACACCCACACCCTTATTTGTTATATTTTTGCCTCTTCTGCAATATAACCGCATCACTTGTGGGAGGATATAATGTCGGGGATAACTCAATACGCCACTCAAGTGAGCATGAAATATCAATGCCCTCTAAGTAGACACCTGAAGTATATACAACATAATTCACCCGTGGATGTCATGAACCCATTCAACGTGTATCACTCTGTCTAGTAAATGAACACCTTTTGGCTATTCTGCACTTGGGGACTTGATTCGTTAAAAAAAGAATCAATCCAAATCCACTTCAACATTCCCAAAATCAAGTCTGTAAAATATCAGAGCCATTGACAAAATCTCTCTAGATCAGTACCCCACACGACTGGGAAGCCTCCTCCTCTTACATGATCACATCCAATACGGTGACTTCACTCTTGTTGATGATACTTACTTCAACCACGCCATTATACTGTTGAACATACAACAAACTTGGAATTCTCAAAATGATGCCATCAAGTCCTTTCAGTCTTCGAGCAAACCCTCATGGACAAAGCCCATGGTCATGATATTCATCTAAGCCGTCATTGGCTCCTCCTCTCAACTACAATAATATTGGTTTACAAGTTGCTTGTCAGGGATCCAGTGATATACTTACCATATGAAAAAAATCTTACGATGTGCATCTTCCTCCAACGCACGCCTTCTTCTCTGGCGCTAACTCTTTCAAAAGATGAGACATTATTCACAGAGCTAGCATCCTCATGAAGCTAACATATTTACAACGACAACATTTCACAACGCCACCTTCCAGCACCAACTCAGTTCACTCCTCTATTCTTTGTTGATGCTCCCATCATTACCTCTTTTAAAAATTTAAAAATCGACAACAATCGGTAAAGAACGGGTCAAAGCATCCTTCACAAGAAGTGTTCATCTATGTTTCTGGTATAACATATTATAAGGGCACGTTAATCAGAGATATGAGCTAGGAGATATGGCTCTTACAATAAAGTTTACAAAATCAGAAAATTCACACGAGATTACTAATAAAAAATGTTTATGCATGGTTGGCTGACTTAGGAAACTCCGAATTGAGTGATTCTTTTTGCATATGATAGATTGGTCACTTGGCTTCAAAAGTTGGGGTCAAACATCAAAATCCAACATTGTATCAAAGTTCAGCAGCTTCTGGAGTGAATGATGTACAAACTAGGGTTTCCAGACGGGATTTAGAAGACTCAGTTTTATCGAGACCTCATCCGACCGTGGACTCTCATCTTCTCAGAAATACTACCATCTCAGGTCCCACTGTATCTCCTAAGAAGATCTCACCACACTAGAAGGCATCATCAACCTTGTATCAACACTGCTCCACTGTTGTGACCACGTTGCCAATACCATTCCTGTTGTTCAGTGCTTCCGCTATACGAGATTAAATCAACGGATATCCTAAATTTAAGGAATTGATATGTTCAAGTCTACGACAAGAGCACTGGAGTCCACCACTATCCCCACTCGCAGTTCTGATCTACCATCAGATTCTTCTGCTAGTTTCCATTGTTTCCAACTTTACTGCTACTGGCTAAAACTCAAAGCATCGTCTCAAGGTGTCATATCACTCATCTACTGTCGCTTTACCGACGTTGTCACTAGCACTTGATTATTGCATACTCAAAACCTAAGCACCAGCATCAACTACTTGCTCACAAGAAAGTTTAACTCTAAGGCCAACTCTGCATCAAAGACATTATCCGGAGGAGACAAATCTAAGTAACTATCTCCCTACTCTCAAATTCAATTTTGAATATTGGTCGTCTTACTGTCACCATCTAGTGCTTACTGCGCAACATTATTGTTCCTCACTAAGCAGGGGACTTAATGGAAATGGTGGATTTTTGAAAAAGGCTAGATTTATAAAATCGCCCTCTGCCAAGCAACAAAAATATATAAATATCCGCGTATATTTCTGATTTCCTATCAAAAACATGAAACACTGTATTTTTACTTATTCCGCAAGAGAACTAATAATACAACCTCTATAAATAACTACAGTCATTTTATATTGATCGTGTAGTCTATCTAATATATGCAATACTTATATATACACATGTATATAATCATAATTACTTTGCGACTCAATATCCATCTATGTATGAAATTCTTAGAATAGTACTGGTGCTTACTGGAATACTCCCAAATATTAGATAATCTCTACATAATAAATCTCAAGCTCCTAGATGGATTACCCACTAGTATAGAGAAACTTGAGTCTTCTCTAGTGATATTCCTAGAGCTTGTTTTGTATCCAATGTCTTCTCTAGTGCTATTTCTAGAGCTTGTTCTGTATCCAATATCATATTCGAATTCATATTTAAACAACATTAATTTAGTGTTATACGCATATTCTGGGAATAACGGATGCATGATCCTCAAAGACGCATTCTAGCTTAATGCCCTGTTTTTCAAGACAAGTCTCAATTTGATAGTCATTCTTCAAAAAAACTTGGCCAAGTCCCTGAGGACTAGTTCAATCTGATCCGTCCTTAGGAACCTACCTGAAATTCAATCTTATCCGTCCTCAAGGATATGCCTGAACTTCTTTCAGACCCGTCCTCAAGGACGCGTTACAATTTCTTGGCCTATCCCTAAGGGGACACATCACCAACTAGGCCAGCGCTACCTCCTATGGAGCGTCCCCAAGGACGCATCCTTGGCGCTGGCCAGGCCACCAACATCCTTGCACGAAGCTTGCCAAACCACCACCATCCTTGTACGGAGAGTCCCAGGCCAGCGCTAGCTTCGGCGGAGCGTCTGATGTAATTTTATATAGTGGTAAAAAGAGGTTCGATTCTCGAACTTGTGAAGGTAATGATTTTAGAAAATATTAAACTTAATCTAAACTAATAAAAATCAGGAAAATACACTAGAGATGATTTTTAGAAAATATGAGAAAACTAGGAATCAGGATTCAGTTATTTCTAACAATTCATGTGATTAATCATGTAATTCTTTTTAACAATTTAATTCAAGTTTGCCAAAAATATGTTTCCTAAAAGAATAATTGTAAATCCTAAGCATGGGACATCAAGAGTAATTAACTAAGCATGACCCATCAAAAGAGAACACAACTATTTAATAAAAACCATTTTTTTCTAATTTAAATCCATGCAAATAATAATAAAAGAATTATAAATAATTATTAGAAAATAATTAAATCACATAAAATTGAGAAAAATACCTTATCCATCATCCCAGTAAATAAACTTACCCCATGGTGAAGAAAACTTGCTCAAAAGTTGATTTCATTGCTCAAAATATTGATTACAAGGTTTAAGAATAGTGCAACAGCTGAACAGATACGTATATAAGTGTCACAGAACAGGGTTCAGCTGTTACAAAGAGCTTTAAGCAACAGAACGTTCAAAACTTAACGCAACAGGAGCAGAGCTGCAACAGTGGAACAGCAACACTTATAAATGTTACTGAGTCGTCTTCTTCGGTGATGGTGGATGAAGAACACGCCGGCCGGAGCACCAGCAGGTCACCGGCGGCGCCGAAACTTCACCGGATTTCTTCTGAATCGCTCCCTAGGCTTCTCTCTTTATTTCTGAGGCTTGTAAACTCTTTATATAGGCCCTGTGAATCTTCTAGGATGTTCTAATCCCATTATAACTCGGTGATTTGATGAGAAATCAATAGTAATCCAAAACAGATATGTGTTCCTGTTTCCGTCCAAATTCATGCTTCTCCAGCCCTTATCTTCGGTTTCTAAAGCTTCTAATCGATTATACGAACCTTTAATTAGATTGGGTACTTATCAATTTGTGATGAAATCGCTAAAAAAACTGGATCACAATTCTGCTGCCGATGAAGCTTTGACTCGATGAAGCTTTGACTCGGTCAACTGACTTTGACCGAGTTGACTGGGCCGAGTTGACCCGCTGAGTTGGTCCGATCCAGCTCATCCCGATCCAAAGGTGCCCCAATCCAAAGTGTGGGTGCCTTGATCCATATTTCCGGGTGCTTTGAACACTTTTTGAGCCAATTTTTCCACAAATCTTTATTCTTCTAATGTACCTACAAAAGCATAAAAACACGTAATAGACACAAAATCGAATACTAACTCACTAGAAATTAAGGTGCAAATTAGACACTAAAATGTGTCTATCAAATACCCCCAAACTTACTATTTTGCTAGTCCTCGAGCAAAGTACTCTAAAAAATAAAGTAAAAATCCTAACTCACTTTCGCAGGAATCGCGACTACATTTAGCATATGCAGTAAGCCGTTAAACCCCTAGGTGTCCCTAGTGGACGAGTTTTGTCTCGTGAGGGTTTACAAGAGGTATACCCACAAAACCTGGATCTAGATCTTAGCAACACGTGAACGATTAAGGATAGACACTAAACAAGCTAGTTAGTTGGCTACTCAGATATTCGGCTATATGGACCATTACCCTTTATGGATCCAATCACTGTACACGAGTGTTAACTCAAGCATACTAATATTCATATCTAAGACAACAGAGTTCTACTCAGACAGTTATCTAACCACCCATCACATGAAAAGACTTAGAAGATGAACGTAGACTGTAGAAGGTCGCAAGTGTTGACTGAGGCGAACGATGTGTCCCATATCTGTCTGAAGGTCAGTACCGAGATGAAACCTAGTGTGTCGAGATACTCCCCATTTATTTTCAATGGTTACTACTAACTAAAATATTTACAAGTTCCCATGGATCCTGCATTCCACGCTTGCTTAGGCGACGGAGACAGGGAGAACTTGAGAATACCAAATACTATTTTTTTCTCAATTTTTTCTAACTTTTTTCGATTTTTTTTTATTTTTTTTTTTTTTTTACCTAGTACATGTGTAATCCCATGGATCCTGCATTCCACGCTTGCTTAGGCGACGGAGACAGGGGGACCACACACATAACTCTAAAACAATAACATATTATTCAAACTGGGGCATGATCTCAACACACTAAATGTCATTCCAGCGCTAATTAACACGTCGATGCTAGGACCCACCAATACTCTCAGAGAAACACGAAATTGCAAATAATAAAACAGAACGTGATATGGTGGTGATAACTATCATGTTATTTCTAACACCTGAACTCTGTCTCCTTTATGAATAGACCATCTAGCTGGGCACACCAATCCTTATAGCAAAATGGCTAAGTTTCTATCTACCTAGAGTGGTTAGTGTCACCCTGAATTGTTCACATGCTTCTAAATTCCAAATCTTGTTAATCTTAAAAAGTCTCCCAATACCCCCAAACTTAAATTAAACAGTGTCCTCAATGTTTCTAAGTATAGAACAATACCAAAAGAGTAAAAGTAAGGGAGTCAGAAAGATAGTACCTGAATGCCTGAGCATGGGTTACCTCCCAAGAAGTGCTAAGTTTAAAGTCTTCAGCCAGACTAGAAAAGAATTAGTCACCTCCTTAAATCATATAACAATAATCGGAACAACTGTGGGTCATCTGAATCAAATAGTGTGCCCCATGGTAGAAGTAAACTGCAGCAAGCTAAGAGGATAAACGATCTGAGTACACCTTGATCCCTATCTAGGTAAACCACATCGACCAGAGGATGGGTTTCTGGCAACTGAGGATTGGTAAATCTAACTGGAGGATGATCTCGTAAAATTGCAGCCGTGCCTATGTCAGGTCCCAAGCTAGGGACCTTCTTAAGAGTTAATGATATAGCACATGGAGAATGATAGTCACCCCCAAACTTAGAGTTTTCAGTGTCTCTAGATAGACTAATAACAATTTCCCTCATTTCCGGATCGTCAGATTCTCGAAAATAGTCAATTGCTTCTTCTAAATTACAATCCGGTGGTGCAAAGCCTAACAAAGTATGCACCTCATCACTAACCCTATCATTATCGCCATTAAATCTGTAGTTGGTTAGGCATTTTTCTAATTGATCTTCTAATGGGTTGGGCTTAAGCTCCATCTCACTAGACGGTTTGGATTCCTCTTCTGATGGGCCTAACTCACTACTTATCAGGGTATCTGGTGGATCATGCTTAAAGTCCAACTCATGAAAATCTAATCCAAAGTGGGCTCGACATTTCTCTAATGGGTCTTCTATCAAAGTGTTTGGTAATGTCTCTTGAACTAGGGTCTCTATCATATTGACAGTTTCTAAGCTGGAGTCCTTCCTAGTAGGTGCTAACAACCTTGGATAAGGGGTTTTAGGCATAAAATCGGTGGCCCGAGGGGTTTCCTCAGGCTCATCAGAGACTTTATCAGTCTCTTCGGCTATTGGGTCAGGGTGAACTACAGTATGTCCACTATCAGGCCCAGTTACCCCGTTGTCCACCAATTTACCATTCCTGAGGGTTGTGACTGCATTCACGTGACTTGATGATTTCTCACCCGTCGCCATTTCATTGACACCTCCTGGATTGGGTTGGGGCTCTAAACTACTAGTTTGATTCATTTCGACCAGTTCTAGCCTTCTAGATAAGGATTCTAATGGGTTGGGATTTCTATTGCTCTCCCACTGATGGGTTTTCTCGGCGATGTCACTCAGAAATTACATCGCCTCAGCAGGAGTCTTACTGTCGACTTCTCCGATTGACAAGGACTCAACCAAGGTTACAGTTGCATAATCCAAACCCTCATAGAGAATCTGAACTAGACTTAACTCATCTAAACCGTGGTCTGGGCATTGGGACACTAAGTCGTTGAACCTTTCTACATAAAGATAGAGAGACTCTCCCTCTTGCTCAGAAAACGTGAAAATTTTCTGCCTAATTGAGGATATTCTGTTCTTAGGGAAGAATTTCTGAATAAAACATGAAGTAAGTTGGGCATAGGTCTCAATCGACTGAGGGGCCAAGCTATACCACCATGACTTGGCTCTATCTCTTAGTGAAAAGGGAAATAGTCTAAGTTTAATAGACTCGTCATTCAAGTCTCTAATCCTGATTGTGCTACATATTTCCTCGAACTCCCTAACATGAAAATAGGGATTCTCGTTCTCTTTTCCTAAGAATAATGGAAGCATCTGGATGATTTTGGGTTTCAGTTCGTAGCTCGCTTCAGTAGCGGCTAAATTGATGCAAGATGGACGTAAGGTCCTGGTTGGATTCCACAAATCCTTCAGAGTTGTCATTGCTGACACGGTCTATCCCAAGTTTGCCTTAAGGGCGTTCTTGGTATGCAAAAACCCTAACAAGAAATTTATCAACCACAATCGTGCCCTGACTCAACCAAATCAAACCTTAATCTAGCAAACAACAAGCATGATGGTTCCACTTAGATTGTTTCTAGACCAGCTTCTATTCTTTCAGAAGGCAACTGGTTACAATTTTAGCGAATCTCTCTGAGCGATCCGAGTTAAATCAAGTTGAAGAGAAACAGGAGAAGCTCAATGGAGCTTTGATACCCCTGTCTCTTTGGCAACGCTTCCCTGGGTTACAGGGCGGCTCTAATCAACTTTAATCTAATCTTCCTGCTTTTTGAGTTAGGCTAATAAGGTAACCAATACAGTCCTTCCAACCGATTTTCCTATAAGCTCGTTACCTTATCGGTCTCTTTCTAGTCAAGATTTTAAGCTTAGGTTCGTGTAGGTTTCGTTTTCCTAAGGCGGGCAAGAAGGAGACGGTGATGAAATCCGAAACCTTATCTTGTATGGCCAGGCCTTGCCCTTTACTATGCAGAAATTAAGTTCCGTATTCAATCCTCATCATATATGCATACAAAGGCGTCCAGAAAACCCACTGACAGGAGATTCGTGGGTTGGTCGAAATTTACCTCCCGTTCTAGACGGGCGACGAACCGTTGAAGTCGACTCGGGCCACTAATATCCTTTTTAATAGTGTGCGAACCCGAGGGGCCGAGACAATATCGTAATTGTCGTCCGTCCCTGCACACAGTTTGATATTCAAAATTACCCTTCCGAAGGGTTTAAAAATGTCCAAAAGTGTCCAAAAATAAAATAAAAATTACAGAATTAATAAAAACCCTAATACAATTTTCTAAACTAATTAAAACTAATTAAAACTAATTAAAATAAACTAAAAATCTAAATTTAAAAAAATAAAATCTTCGATCTTCTTTTTCGTTCTTTAAGCTTTTCCCTTTTTTAATTCCAAGTCTTTAGATTTAACTCCAAAACTTGGGCGTAATCTCTTTTCGATCGAAAATCGAACCTGTAGTAAAAAGGAAAAATACCAAACAAACGTAAAATAGAACAAAGTAAAAAAAATAAAAACCTAAAAATAAATCTAAAACCCTAAACCTAAAAACAAGTCCGCGTCGGCGGCGCCAAAAATTGATGTAATTTTATATAGTGGTAAAAAGAGGTTCGATTCTCGAACTTGTGAAGGTAATGATTTTAGAAAATATTAAACTTAATCTAAACTAATAAAAATCAGGAAAATACACTAGAGATGATTTTTAGAAAATATGAGAAAACTAGGAATCAGGATTCAGTTATTTCTAACAATTCATGTGATTAATCATGTAATTCTTTTTAACAATTTAATTCAAGTTTGCCAAAAATATGTTTCCTAAAAGAATAATTGTAAATCCTAAGCATGGGACATCAAGAGTAATTAACTAAGCATGACTCATCAAAAGAGAACACAACTATTTAATAAAAACCATTTTTTTCTAATTTAAATCAATGCAAATAATAATAAAAGAATTATAAATAATTATTAGAAAATAATTAAATCACATAAAATTGAGAAAAATACCTTATCCATCATCCCAGTAAATAAACTTACCCCATGGTGAAGAAAACTTGCTCAAAAGTTGATTTCATTGCTCAAAATATTGATTACAAGGTTTAAGAATAGTGCAACAGCTGAACAGATACGTATATAAGTGTCACAGAACAGGGTTCAGCTGTTACAAAGAGCTTTAAGCAACAGAACGTTCAAAACTTAACGCAACAGGAGCAGAGCTGCAACAGTGGAACAGCAACACTTATAAATGTTACTGAGTCGTCTTCTTCGGTGATGGTGGATGAAGAACACGCCGGCCGGAGCACCAGCAGGTCACCGGCGGCGCCGAAACTTCACCGGATTTCTTCTGAATCGCTCCCTAGGCTTCTCTCTTTATTTCTGAGGCTTGTAAACTCTTTATATAGGCCCTGTGAATCTTCTAGGATGTTCTAATCCCATTATAACTCGGTGATTTGATGAGAAATCAATAGTAATCCAAAACAGATATGTGTTCCTGTTTCCGTCCAAATTCATGCTTCTCCAGCCCTTATCTTCGGTTTCTAAAGCTTCTAATTGATTATACGAACCTTTAATTAGATTGGGTACTTATCAATTTGTGATGAAATCGCTAAAAAAACTGGATCACAATTCTGCTGCCGATGAAGCTTTGACTCGATGAAGCTTTGACTCGGTCAACTGACTTTGACCGAGTTGACTGGGCCGAGTTGACCCGCTGAGTTAGTCCGATCCAGCTCATCCCGATCCAAGGGTGCCCTAATCCAAAGTGTGGGTGCCTTGATCCATATTTCCGGGTGCTTTGAACACTTTTTGAGCCAATTTTTCCACAAATCTTTATTCTTCTAATGTACCTACAAAAGCATAAAAACACGTAATAGACACAAAATCGAATACTAACTCACTAGAAATTAAGGTGCAAATTAGACACTAAAATGTGTCTATCAGCGTCCCTAAGGACGCGACTTGGCGCTGGCCAAGCTACCACTAGCTTCTGCGAAGCATCCCTTAGGATGCAACTTTGCATTCTCCAGGTCACCACTAACTTCTGCGAGCGTCCTAAAGCCAGCGTTAGCCTTCTGTGAAGCGTCTCTTGGGCTACCACCAGCCTTCTACTAAGCATCCCTGGGGATGCGACCTCCTCGCAATGCGCTCCTTCAGGGACGCGTCATTACTCATGGGAGAAACACTCTTCCCATGACAAATCTCGACTATGGGCCCTTCCAAATTTATGTCGTATGAGTTCTGATCTGATACCTAGCCATTAAATTTATGTCATTCTGATCCTAATATAGTACATGACCATTAAACTTACTAGAATCGACACTAATCAGTCTAACTATCAATTTAGTGAACTAAGCAAACTGCCTCACTAACTTAGCAAGTTATTGACTTGACCTAATCAAAATAGTGGTGGTCCACGACTCCACTATTTCTACGAGATATCAAATACAACACATAAGGGGGATATTATTGGGGTATTGGTCTGGCGGTCTACGGCATCGTGCGTTGTAGCAACACATCCATAAACAAGAAGGTAACAATTAGTGGGACGGTTACAGAGTAGTTGAGAGAACGAGGAGTAGTGGTCAGAAAAGTCTTCTTTATTTTTCATACACGACCTCATTACAATCTCCACAATCGTCACTTCTCCACCTCTTCCTAACTTCCACCAATTACGAGAAATCAGTGTGTCTCCTCTAAAACTATAAATAGGTGGCTTCATTTATTCGAAACAAAGAACTAAGAGACAGAACAAAGATTTATAACATAGATGATCCATTCTTCAAAACTACACACTATTTTCATCACACTCGTGATTTCTCAACCTTCCTTGCTTCCTTTCCCTAAGATAAACCCTTTATCTCCACCTTTGTGATCGAAGTAGAACTTGAACGGCCATTTCTTGGTTTAGGCTTGTCCTGTTCGATTTCGATCTCTCGAACCTACTGAAAGTACTCTTTTGCAGTATATTTGTTTTCACACTAAAACACCACCACAATCCAACATCTGAGAGGTTTGATCACAACCCACAAACCTTCTATATTTTTCCTTCCTGAAACGCTAGCCAATTCAAATATTATAGCCTCTTTCCAATAATCATTATACTTTTCAGTCCCCAAGATTGGATAGAAATGTTGGATATATTTATTCTGTAAGGACAACCTAATTGTACAGATACTCCTGCACTCCCAAAGCTACATCCACGCGCTCATTACACCACCACTTCTTGTCCAACCAGGGCTCTATACATGCATGTACTATCCACCACATCCTCGGCAAAGACATGACCTTTGGGAGCACTTCTCGACTATTTTCCAAAACGCTGAGCTACGATGGTTATTGATGGAAGATTCCAATGATATCACAAATCAATCGGAGAAAAATGAGGTAGGAGGGTAAATTATTCGCAGGCACAACCTTTTCTTACCATGACAGATGAAATAGGTTTTATTAATATCGGTTTCCGAGGAGTCCCGTTCACCTGAGCGAACAATCATCAAGTCCCAACCTTTATAATGGAAAGGTTAGACAGAGCCATGTCCACTTAGAGATAGAGAACTTCTAATCTTCATGCAACAGTCACCCACTTGCCTTGTTTTTTTTCTGATCATGCTCTAGTGTTGCTCTAATTAGTGCAATAAGATGGCAAAGCACAAAAAACTACAAGTATGAACATCTTTGGATAGCCCATCCACAACTTCATCTCATGGTGAACTCTGTTTGGAATCAAGATGAGGATGTTGACCCCTCACTTGAAAATTAAATCAGACTCATTACAATAAGTCAGGTGCCTACACAATGCAGCAAAATAACTTTTGGCCATCTTCCCACTATGATAAAAAACTCCACAGCTCAGCTAAAAAATGTTCAACACTAATTTGCCATCCAAACTGGCCAGATTATAGGTTTGGGTACAACAAGAAATATACCTAAGATTGTACCACCTGGCACTACTTCAGAGTCACGCAACTTACTGGAAGCAATGTTCCATAATTGACTGGCTACAAACCAAAGAAAACAATATAACTTTCTTCCATACCTACACTACTATACACCGCGGATGCAACAACATTCAACAACTCTATGATAAGTGAAACAACATAATTACATACAACACACAAATTACTCAGCTACAGATGGATCATTCCACCATATAATATTCAGCGCCACCAACCACCATTGACGAAGAACTTTTTGAGTTAATCACTCCTAGAATAACACCAATACAAGAATTGATGCTTACACAAAAAGTCGCAACAATGGAAATCAAATAATCAATTTTATCTATTTGTTTCGAGCGAGCTCCAAGATCGGACTTGTTCAACAGTAAGTTTTTTAAAGTATTTTGGGAAACTACTCATCCCAGCTTGTAGTTATGGTCAAGAATTTTTCACTAACCTGCACATGCACCCTCTCATGAACCACAGAAGCATCACCTTAATACCAAAAGTATAACATGCATCAAAACCATCCAATTCCTTCACCTACAAAATTATTCAAACAATTAGGTCAACAGATTGAGACCTCTACTACCTTTCCATATCCTTCCATTTAAAAGTGATATTGTTCCCTAGAGATCCATTCATGACAAAATTTCAGTAGAAGAGAAACTTTTCCACCATAACAAAAATACACCAATCTCAAGAGATTCTAAAACCGCCATCAAGCTAGATATCTATAAAGCCTATGATAGCCTTGATTGGGGCTTTGTCCGTCGAACTTTCACTTAACTAGGTTTCTCGGATACCTTCACATATTATATTATGATGAGCATCTCTTACTATCATACTCCAATAACATCAACATATCCCCACACCCCTACCCCCAACCATGGCTATATTACTCTCACTAGATGAATCAGACAAGGAGATCCACTTTTGTCATAAATCTTCATTATATGTGCCGAAATTTTATCCTCAAACCTAGCACACGAAGTGCATATCAACAACATTCAATGCATATTTATATCAAAAAAGGCACCCAATCCTTCACCTAATGTGCGTTGATGACCTCCTGATCATATACAAGGCCTTGCCAGAATGTTGTCAGCATCTCCAGCATCTTATTCACTTTTATTCCACCTCAGCAGTTCAACACATCAACACTACCAAGTCCACGATCATTCATCATTTGAATCTCTCGCAAGTTCAGTGCAATATATACAACAAATCTTCGATATACCTACCTCGACAACACCCCCTAAATACCTCAGAGTTCATTTCAAATATTGGTAGATCGTCAAGGCACATGATTACCCCATGCTGAGAGACTAGCAATGAAAACAAATGGATGAAAAATAAAATACCCCAACTTAACAGGAAGGTTAGTACTGTTTAATTCTTCACTCACTCCTACCGCAAATCACTTAATGTAGACACAACTCTTCCCCACTCATGCCACAATGAGATAGACCAAATAACTATGCATTTTTCTGTGGCCATGACTCCTCAGTCATGAAATTTCACCTTTTAGGTTGGGATAAGCTTACAAAACTAAAATCTCAGGGAGGGTTGGTAAGTAGGAAAAGCGTTATCCATAATAAAATCTTATTTATGAAGAGAGATTGGATTATTCATGAATAACCAAATTCTATATGGGTAACTTTTGTAAGGAAAAACATTATAAGCAAACACCCATTTTCACAACAACCATCACACCTTCTGCTTCGGTCGTCCCACAATGGAAACAACTTGTATCCCTCATACCCATAATCACACAACACGTACAATACCTGATATGGTCCAAAAATTCAACATCTATCACAACAAACTAGATCCCAACACCACCCTCCCTTCGATACTAGCCAACTTCAACACTTTCACACGGTAGCGAACCTCATTAAATCGGTGTCGCATTCTTGGATCCAAGCGAGCCAAATCATGTTACCACCTTCGGCCACACCAAACCACCTTGATACCTATCAAGTACGATTGTATATATAAACCATTTGGTACGTACAATCTCACATTGCACAATCCACCATATCTACAGGGAAGCCAATCAAGCAGCTGACCAGTTAGCCAATCATGCATCAAGGAACCTTCTCAGTTACAATCTGGAATCATATAATTCTTAATTTCTTAACCCAAATTGTACAGACCGATTCTAGGGGGTAACTTATCCTCGTGTAATCCTATGTTAGTCTATATATTCTTTTTGTATGCTTAAAAAAATGGCTATTTGTACTTTGCTACCCAAGTTTTGACCAGGATGAAGAAATATTGAAAGAGACAAAAGTGTATAAAAAAATAAAATAAAAAATTTAGGATTATTTGTACTTTGTACTCAAGTTATAATCAGAACTTAGTTTGGCATATAGTTCTTCAAAAATTAAGGGTCGGTACCTGGATTAACTGTTGACAGTCAAAACTTCAGTTTAACCGAGTTAAATTTTTAGGTCGGTACCTGGACTAACTGTTGACAGTCAAAACTTCAGTTTAACCGAGTTAAATTTTTATTTTCTATCATGTAATATTTTTTTAATTAATTCATTAACCATTTTATATATCGGTCCATTTCTTCTTCATTTGTCTTTCAAGACCACACATTTAAATCTATTTTATATTCATGTAATTTTTATTTATTTATATTTTATTTTATTTTTCTTTTGTTTTAGTTAATAAAATATATAATTTTAGAAGAAAAGAAAATTTAAATGATCCAAAGAAAGTAAAAAAATGGTCAACGAATAAAGGTTGGTCTTGAAAGAAAAAAATGAAAAAAAATTATAGTTATAAAATAAATTAAAAGAATTATATAAAAGAAAATAAAAATATAATTTAGAACGAAAGTCTTCACAGTCAACGGTTTTAAGGAAAAAAAAAATTATACACTATTGTCTCTTTCAATATTTCTTCATCCATGACGCATCTGATTTTTTAATAATCATTTAAATGTTACCAATAAAAGTTGGTTGTTTTCGCGCCACGACATAGCCAACCTTGTTTAATCATTAAATAATCACAAATAGGATTCGATCGTTTTCGCGTTTAGACATCTAGCTTATTAAGTTTTAACAAGTGACTGATTGGGGAATCATAATGTTGTATGAATCATGTATTCGTGGTACCTTTACATGTTTTGTAAATCATTGACTTTTCTTTCTCGTCGTTGTCAAGTAAAGTCAGCAGTGCCAATATTTGGCGGAATGAATAATCTTCTGTTAACCGCAAAGAGGGTACAGTTTGAAAAGAATGGGAAAACATAGTCTTAGAGCAAATTCTGTGGGGGTGTAGTGTCAAATTTTTCACCTACAACACCATAGAACTTGCATATCAACTGCAAACATTGTAGCTCCAATCTTTAGTTATGAGTCCAATACTCTAAATAATTAGCTCCACCATAAATAAATTACTGAATTAGTCTAAATATTTTCTACTTATAATAGGCCATACATGCGTCATTCCTAAGGGAGGGGTTTACTTCAGTCTGCTGCCTTATTGATGGGCATAGATCAAAAATTAATCAAGTGGTTGTTGGAATTCCAATGCGTGTCATAAGATTGTATTATATAATCAATTTTGAACATATTATATGACTGTTAGAGGTGTATTGTATGTTTTATACAATTTTATAATTATTGGAGAAAATAATTTTATGTATTTTATTTTTTGTTTTGGATTGATTGGAACTTAGGACCAAGGAATCACTAAGATCACTAGCTTATTTTCACTATTTGTGTAAGATCCCAACGATTTTCTCAGGTTTAACTAAACCAGTTAGTCGAATTCTAAACTTAAGAGTGCCTGGAACTCTGATAATTAAGGTTTTCTAATACTTTCAGTTTGCCTTAATAATAAATTTTAGTGCATAAATAGGTTTATATGCATGATGCGTATGTAATGACATTTGGAGATATTCAAGGGCAACTTGGTCTATTGACCGAAACAAAAAAAAAAAAAAAAAGAGAGAATGTTCGTTTTTTTGTCTTCACTTCTTAACCTCTCTTCTCAAAAACAAAAATGAGAGAAAAAATCTCCCTCATTAAATCAAAGAATTTAAGCTTGAAAGTCGTTGGATTTGTGGCTACTAATTTTGGTGTTGATTGTATGGAAGGTAGAAAACTTCTATCTCTATTTCTAGTTCCTCCAAAATCTTCCCTAATAGAATATGGTACTGTTTTGCTTGAGTTGATCTTGGATTATTGAAGTTTCTTTGATTTAAAATAATGGTTTGTTAGCAAGGAATATCAATTTCACATTTTGATGTTTTGATTTGAAAATTTGAGAAGTTAGGGTTCATGTAGTGAAATAGTGGATTTTTTTTATCAAACCCATGTTGTTTGTAAATAAATGAGTTGGGTATCTCATAATCATTATGAATTAATATAATGTTGATTTAATTGTAGAATATATGGAATTTCTAATGAACAATTCGATTTTGAATATTTTATGCACAACCTTGTAAATCCTAGAATGCGTGTGCTTGTTATACTGGTATTTTAATATCCGATGGTTGGATTGTTATGAAATTTTAGTATGTAGTACCTCATTAAGCGATATAAGTACGATAAAATTTTAGAAGGATCAGGTCATGTTTACTATTCAAAAAGTTGCATAAGATATGACTGTGTTTTGCAGGACTAGAACTCTGGACTTTCTAATTTCATAGCATTCCTCATTATCCGACAATTGGATTAAGCTGAAATTTTAGCATGATGTTAGTATATGTGTAGGTAACTTAATGCAAACATTTCATGAAGTTCTGATCAATTTAGGTACCCCAAAGTGTGGGAGAATCATGACTGAATTTTGTGCGTTATTACTGAAAACAACTATCTTCAAATGTGTATATCTTTTTAATTAACCGTTAGAAATTACTGAATTTTGAATATATTTTAGTGAGATAAGTTATATGGATGCTGAAATTTTTTCACAATGTTCAGGTGATCTTTGATACCTCAAAGATTCGATAAACCATAACTATATTTTGAGAAGCAGAAATCCGGTGCAGTCCCGTTATCCTTTGTTATATCACTATGTGTTCATTGGAATAATATGAAATTTCAATATGTTACTTGTAGCAATATGGTTTACTTAATATATAAATTTCATGAGGATCAGATGATTGTAGGTTCCCAAAGGGTGGGCGTTCTGAGACTGAATTATGTAGTTCTTAATGTAAATAAAATCCTGACTTTATAGGAATATTACATACTCCATACTCACCCAAATGAGTTCCATGTTATATACATAATTGTATAAAGAATATCTGTTTTTATTTTAGTTTCTCATACTTTAAGAGCATCCTAAGTTTATGATGGTAATAATAATTCCATAACACATGGAAACTCTTTATGTTGCACTCTAATTTATTATTACCTGCTAATGGATTGTCAACATGATATTTTATTACCCTGTATACCATATTAGCTAGTTATGGAAAGGTTCATTTTGACTTCTTGGTGTTTAATTAACATACAAGCCTTATTAGTTGAATCATGAATAAACATGCACATCCTCTTGTTGAGTTTTTGACTCATTTTTACTGCCATGAGATGGATTTGAAATGAGTATATGCATCCAAAATCGTAGAGAGTGAAAGCTTTCACGGTAGTATGACTGCCTTAATTGCATATGTGTACTTGAACTGATATTTAAACTATGGTTCGGTTGTTTTGTTCCTAGAAATGATAGTTACTTGGACAAGGAGTTCGAAATTTACAAAGAAGAAAGGGCTGGCTAAACTTTAGTTATCCTATATGAGTATTTGTGTGTGGAATATTTGAAT
>JAJJMC010027464.1:2160126-2204189 GCA_023531435.1 Papaver californicum | reverse complement strand
CACATATCACAAGGTTGTTTATATCATCTGAAAGTGTTGGTTGTTGCGCGGAAGTTCATAACATCTATTTAGAGGTGATTGCAACCTTCGCAGTATATATATATATAGTTTGTAAGAGGTAGTTGTCGTACTGGATGTTCATACTATCTAGTGAAGAGATGATTGTTGTTTTCCAGTTCATATCATATGATATAAATATGAGATAGAGATGATCGTTGCCTCTTCAAGGTTATTCATACCATCTGGTAACTGTACAACCCGTAAGACAAGAGATGATTATTACCATTCGAGGTAATTCATATCATCTGTCTCGGCACGTGAGTTGAGCAATGGTTATTATCATACGAGGTAACTCATATCATCTGAGAGGAGGTTGTTGTTTATGATAACAATTAATACTATTGATTTGGAAATGATTACTAATTCTTTTGAGTAGTTCATGTCATTTGAGAAAGATGGTATGTTGAGCTTGACCTAGTTCTTTGAGTTTGCTAGAAAATTTGTTTGGAACGGTGGATGGTATCCCACTACCCTTGGCACTGGCACTGATCACCCCCTCAACCTTGCGACACGGTGTGCGTTGTCAGGATCCCACTCACGAGTGGAAGACCGTGCATCACGGTAGGCTGGCAAGAGATATTGTATCTAAGGTTTGGTATTCGTTTGGGAGATAGTTAATACCCGTTAGGGTAATCCATATTATCTGTTAGCTTAAATAGATGTTAGAAACTGCAGAGCAATTTACAAATTTGATGACCCTCGATGTCATTATTCTGCTTGTATGCTTATAAAGCAGTTCAGATGAACAATTTGTTTTGAAAGATAAAATATTTAGCGAAGCTGGTAACCGAATTGATAATTTAATAAACATTTGCTTGGTAAAATCGAATTGGTCCGAAAAATTTGAAAGTCTGGTATCTCGAATGGCGAATCGGAAAGTTGAAGCTGCCCAAGCGGGTCATAACCCGACCCGTTGGAAGCGAAAAATTTCCGCCCCGTCATAATTTGTGAATAAAACTTTATTCTCACATAGGAGAAATTAAAGATGTTGCCTCTCCATATTACTAAGAAAATTGCATCTAAGAGTGGCCCTTTGTGTCAACACATTTTTGTGTGAGGGAAAGGACTTAGGCAATAGTCTAGTTGGTGCAACCACACATTTCACACGCACGGTGCTTCGCACCGAAGCACGCACGCCGCCGCCATCCATCCGTCCGTACGGTCGGCCTGGTCGGGCTCGGGTCAACCAAAACTTATCTTTTTGGACAAAATTCTTTTGATATATTTTCCATATGAATTTAAATATAAATATAAATTTTCTTAAGGGGGACGTCTGACCCCGCGGAATATATTTTACTTACCAAAAATTTTCTCTTGCAGTAATGTCTATTATAAGTTCTGTTCGTTTTTTTTTCGTTTTGTCTTTTATGTCCGCACTCCATGCACGGAATTGATTGAGAATCAATTTCCATTACTACCAGTCTCTGATTTATACCTATAAAATAAATCAGAATTTTTCATTCCAATTCATACCAGAAACGGCTACCATCTCGTCTTCTTTTCCCCTTTTCCTGCTTTGTTTTGCGCTTTGCATGTTTACTTCCCTTCTACAACTGTTGTTGAGTTCGTTTGAGTGGCGACTAGTATTGTGCTTATACTAGTCATAACGGGCAGTTCTATCCTGGACACATCTCCGTTAAGAACAATTTATTGAATATGTGGCTCTATTCTTTATGTGCAAATCAGTGATTTCAATTCAAAAATTTATTTTACTTTAACATTATTTGTTTTTAAGTTTTTTATTGTTGCAAATACAACAATAATATAAAAATGTATTGTCTCTATTCTACGAACAAATTATATTATCTATGCTATTTTGACTTTGTGCCGGTTTCTTTCTTGTTTGCATTTGTCATTCGGTTAATTTGTCATGGAACTGCAAACTGAAAAAATAAATAAATTATATTTTAGTTTTAGGAGAAGGTAAACACTAAAGACAATAAGAGAAAAACACATAAGTTTTCTTCGTCAGGGTTTAGATTACATGAGAGGTTAATATGGCCTTCCAAATTATTAGTAATGAAATGACTTCTTTTTTCGTTCTTTATTTGAAGTAGTTTGATTATCTTAACAAAGGAGATTTTCACATAATCTTTTGGGTGGTATTATTTTAGATCACATGCATTTACAAGCAACCTCTGTAAGTAAGAATAATATGGTATCCTGTAGTGGTAAAATATCCTGAAACATATGATAGCATCTAAAAAAAGGATCACCATATTAAAATAAAAAAGAAGCATCGAAAAGGATCATTTGGTCCAACACAACATACAGAGTATCTATCACATCAACACAACATATAAAATTATTTTCTCCACCGATTATAGAATTGTATAAAACATACAATGCACTTCTAACAGTCATATAATGATTATATAATATAATCTTATGACACGTATTGGAATTCCTACAACCACTTGATTAATTTTTGATCTATGTTTTTGGCAGGATACTACCTCCCGTTGTACTCTTTGATTTGATTTGATATCTAAGTATAAATAAATAAATTGGATTCCAAATTTGAAAACCATTCTTAACTGTGAAGAGTCAAATTGCAAATAAAGCCCATCAATAAGGCAGCAGACTGAAGTAAATCCCTCCCTTAGGAATGACGCATGTAAGGCCTGTTATAAGTAGAAAATATTTAGACTAATTCAGTAATTTGTTTATGGTGGAGCTAATTATTTAGAGTATTGGACTCATAACTAAAGATTGGAGCTATGATGTTTGCAGTTGATATGCAAGTTCTATGGTGTTGTATGTGAAAAATTTGACACTACACCCCACAGAATTTGCTCTAAGACTATGTTTTCCCATTCTTTTCAAACTGTACCCTCTTTGCGGTTAACAGAAGATTATTCAATCCGCCAAATATTGGCATTGCTGACTTTACTTGACAACGACGAAGAGAAAAAAAAAGTCAATGATTTACAAAACATGTAAAGGTAACACGAACACATGATTCATACAACATTATGGTTCCCCAATCAGTCACTTGTTAAAACTTAATAAGCTAGATGTCTAAACGCGAAAAAGATCGAATCCGAATTGTGATTATTTAATGATTAAACAAGGTTGGCTATGTCGTGGTGCGAAAACAACCAACTTTTATTGGTACCATTTAAATGATTATTAGAAAATCAGATGCGTCATGGATGAAGAAATATCGAAAGAGATAATATTGTATAATGTTTTTTTGAATTATATATGCTTTGGCATCCAAATTATGACGAGAATTTTAATTTAATATACAATTATTTAAAACCGTTAACGATCAAGGTTTCCTTTTTTTAATTAATTTTATAACCATTATTGGCATATATTTTTTTTATTTTTCTCTTTTAAGACCCAACTTTTATTCATTAACTATTTTTCTATTCCTTTGGACCATTAAATTCTTTTTTTTTCAAAATTATATATTTTGTTAAATAAAATAAAAATAAATAAAAATTACATGAATATAAAATAGATTTAAATGTGTGGTCTTAAAATACAAATGAGGAAGAAATTGACCGATAAATAAAATGGTTGATGAATTAATTAAAAAAGAATTACATAATAGAAAAAAAAAACTTAACTTGGTCAAACTGAAATTTTAACTGTCAACAGTTAGTCCAGGTACCAACCCTTAATTTTTGAAGAACTGTGTGTCAAACTAAGTTTTGGTCATAACTTGGGTACCAAAGTACAAATAATCCTAATTTTTTTTTTATTATTATACACTTTTGTCTCTTTCAATATTTCTTCATCCTGGTCAAAACCTGGGTAGCAAAGTACAAATAGCCATTTTTTAAGCATAAATGCAGAATATATAAACTAAATTAGGATTACACGAGGATAAGTTACCCCTAGAATCAGTCTGTACAATTTGGGTTAAGAAACTAAGAATTATATAATTCGAGATGGTAGCTGAGAAGTGGCTAACCCGTCAGTTGCTTGATTGGCTTCCCTGTAGATATGGTGAATCGCGCATGTGAGATTGCACGAATCAAATGGTTTATATATGCAATCATAATTGATAGGTATCAAGGTAGTTTGGTGTGGCCGAAGGTGGTAACAGGATTCGGCTAACTTGGATCCAAGAATGCGACACCGATTTAATGAGGTTCGTTACCGTGTTAAAGTGTTGACATTGGCTAGTATCGAGGGGCTGGTGGTGTTGGGATCTAGTTTGTCGTGATAGATTTTGAATTGTGGGACCATATCAGGTATGTGGTGTTGTGTGATTATGGATATGAGGGATACAAATTGTTTCCATTGAGGGATGACCGAAGCAGAAGGTGTGATAGTGATTGTGAAAATGGATGCTTGCTTGTAGTATTTTTCCTAACAGAAGGTTACCCATATAGAATTTGGTTATTCATGAATAGTCCAATCTCTCTTCATAAATAAGTTTTTATTGTGGATGACGTTTTTCCTACTTACCAACCTTCCCTGAGATTTTAGTTTTGTAAGCTTATCCCAACCTAAAAGGTGAAATTTCATGACTGAGGAGTCATGGCTACAGAAAGATGCATATTGATTTGGTTTATCTCATTGTGGCATTAGTGGGGAAGAGTTGTGTTTACATTCAGTGATTCGCGGTAGGAGAGAGTGAAGAATTAATGAGTACTAACCTTCACGTTAAGTTGAGGTATTTTGTTTTTCATCCCTTTGCTTTCCTTGCTAGTCACTCCAATAGGGGGTAATCATATGCCTTGACGATCTACTAATACTTGAACTGAACTCTGAGGTATTTAGGGGGTCTGATCGAGGTAGGTATATCAAAATTAAATCCCATTAATAAGGCAACAGACTGAAGTAAACCCCTCCCTTAAAAAATAATAAAATAAAAATTGAGATTATCTTACTTACTTATTTTGATAGGCAATTTCAATTCCACAATAAATGTAAAATATCTCCTGCACACCAAAATAAAATAATACCCAAAGTAAAATCTAAAAGATAAAATAAACATAAAAAGAATAAAGTAAAATAAACAAAAAAATCTAAACTAATTGACACAAAATTAAAAAAAAATCAAAAATCATAATTTCTTAATCCCTGGCAGCAGCGCCAAAAACTTGATGGGATTTTTTATCTAAATGTCGCATGTGCACGGCTGTCGATTTGACAGTATACAAATACGGATTCGTTCCACAGGGATTTTGGAATTGCAAATTCTATTTTTTAAATAAATATTGTGCTAATACAAATTGATTGGTGATAAAAGTCTAAAATTCTAAAAAATGAAACAAATACTAAAAATGATATATAAACAAAAGAAAACCTAGGACTCGAGATTTCATCACTACTATGCAAACTAGACGATTATAATTATTTTCTATAATTTTATCAAAATAATACATAAGATGATTTCGGACAAAAGATTTACGCCTTGGAAGATATGGACTTTTTAATCAATTAATATTCTCAAAAGATTAACAATTATCTTAATTATAGAATGTTATTCTCTAAAAAAATTATTTAAAACAATTATTTAAGCATTAAAGGACACATAAAGGAATTATTATCATTACAATCAAGAAGTATGACCAAAAGAATAATTATAAAAAATAATTATAAAATGCTAGCAAACATAATAGGATTTCATCTTTAATCCTAAGTGAGGGTTCTAGTTATTCATGACAAAAAGAGTAGAAGAAAATATAGTAGAAGTCATTTTATTCATGGTTTTATAAAATAAATACAATAAAACACTGACCATTGCGTGGCAGAAAGATTAGAAATCTTTAATGAATAAACGACCCCTTTCTACAGCAGTTAAACAATCACAGATCTTTTGTGTCTTAAAACAAAGAAAGTGTCGTTGCTACGGTAGCGAAAAACGTTGTTGAAACTTTTGGTTTTAAGAGAATAGATAACGGAATCAGCGTCAGTTCTCCTCTTTTAGCCATTGTTTCTTCATCTTCTTCCTCCCTTCTCACTATGAACCCTAGAACTTACATGACTTTTCTGGATTGATATTTTCGCCTTTTCTGGCCAAGCCAGCCTCCCCTACAATCTACTTTGAGACTTCTATTTATAACAGAACCTTCACTTTCACAAATCCCTTCTCAAATCTTCGAACATTATTCTCTTTTATTTCAAAAATATTCTCGGCAGAAAGAACACATAATCTCGATATTTTCTTTTCCATTTCAATTGATTCTCCACCAGGTTAATACCTCATCAAAGATCAATGTTTCCTTGGTTGTTTAATACTTTCCAAAACTTTACGTAGATTCGATAGGATCAAATCTTCCCGAAATATAGAATATCTTGTCAATCCCTCGATCAGATTTTCTTTAACTCCCACGACCATGCTTTAATTATGTTTCCATGCCCTGAAATCGAGGTTCACACCATCTTGATATTATTTCCAAATCAAATTCTCAGAACACCCGAGAATATAAAACCTTCCCTTTTTTACCGAGAAAACCAACTGTTGTTGCGATTTTTTTTTTATTTTCAAGCAATTTAAACTCGTGCAAACTCCTCTAAATAAGGCAATGAGATATTCTTTCCTTAAAACTTGAAAACAACCTAAAATCACTCATTTCCAGCAGTTAAAGAGAAAATTTCCCGCCAATACTTCTATTTCAAATTTGAAAAGGTGGGTGCCATTATAAATTTATGGGTGCCTTTATCAATTCTCTTGGGTGCCTTTAACACTTTTAAAGGGTGCTTTTAACACTTTTTATCCGATTTTCGCAGAAGTTTATTCCTCAAAAAATACCTATAAATTCAATAAAATAACATTATTAATAGAAAAATTGAGTAATAACAATTCAAATATGAGCTCAAATAAGACACAAAATTGTGTCTATCAAATACCCCCAAACTTATATTTTGCTAATCCTCGAGCGAATCTAATTTATAAAACAAAATCCTAACTCGCTGTCGCAGGCATCCTGATTGCACTTAGCGTGTGCAACAAGCCTTTAAACCCATAGGTGCCCCTATCAGACGAGTTTTAGTCTCGTGAGGGTTTACAAGAGGTGTACCCACAAAACCTTTTACTCCAAAGTCTAGCTACTTGTGAATGATTGAGGGTAGACACTAAACATGTTATTTAGTTGGCTACAAAATTCTTTGGCTATGGGAGGAATTATCCTTTTTTGATTCCAATTGTTGAACACGAGTTTATACTCAAGCGTACTAAAATTCATATATAAGAAAACAAAGCACTACTCAAAAATTCGTACAATAGACCATGATACTCAGAATTTAACAAACCACAATCACATGAATAGATTAAGAAGATGAATATGGATATAGAAGTGTGCGCATATTGACTAAGATGAAGGTGTTTCCCAGAATATCTGTATGATCGCCAATGCCAAGATGAACCCTAATAGATTGAGATACGCACCCACTGGTTTGAGTCCAAATTCTAGTATCAACTCAGCTGGTATATACAAGGGCCCCAGCGGTCGATTCATTGAATATTATTATTATTTTATTTATTTATCTTTCCGACAACATGATTAGATCTTTTGGATCTAAGCGCATGCTCCTTGTTAGAAGATCACATGATAGTTTCCATGGATCCTTCATTCCACGCTTGCTTAGGCGACGGAGACAGGGAGAACAAACACATATTGTTATCCAAGTGTCAATTTATTTTTTGGTCAAGTTCAATTAAAATAATGGGGCTTGATATCAATTACTCTACTTCATCCTAGCGGCGACAACCATGCGATACTAGTGCCCCACCAAATCACTTAGAAAAACACATAAAGAAAATGCAGAAATAAAAACAGAACGTGATATGGTGACGACTCCGAGATATGGTGACGACTATCATGTTATTTCTAACACCTTAGCTTTTTCGTCTTATTAATAGACCATTTAGCTGGGTCCCTCAACTCCCACATCCAAGAAATTTGTTTCCATATACTTAAAATGGTCAGTGTCATCCTAAATTTTTCACAAGTTTCTAAATTTTGGAAATTTTTGGTACACTAAATTTTATTTTATTTTTTCTCTCTTACCCCCAAACTTAAATTGAACATAGTCCTCGATGTTCTAAAGATGAAATGAATGCATGAACAAGGAGAAAAACTGAGCAAAGTAAAGAGAGATAGGGAAAGATATTACTAGAACCGTATACCAAAATCATATGGGTTTCCTCCCATAGAGTGCTAAGTTTAAAGTCTTCAGCCAGACCAAGAAAGGATTAGTCATAATTTGTGAATCATATAAAAATAATCGAAATAACTGTGGATCCGTAAAGTCAATTGGATTTGACTCACATATTTGACCACAATGAAGTATATAGAAGTGGTGGTCATTCTTTGGGATTCTAATTTTCTAAGATAATCAGATTTAGTTCCAAAAATTAAAAATTAACACATTTGAAGTTGAAACATTCCCACATTTGATAAATAAAATATTGGTGGGACAACAAAGTCAATTATGATATTATGGTTCGGGTAAACCATATCAACATTATGATGGGTTTCTAAAACATGAATTTCATTTTAGACACAATTAGGTTCAGGAAACAGTTCTTGAAGATAATCTCTTAATATGATAGAGGCACAAATATCAAGTCCCAAATGAGGGACCTTTATAAGAGTCAAAGGTAAACCAAGGGGAGAATGGTATTCACCCCTAAACTTAGAGTAGTCTGTGTCTTTGGACAAACTAGTCACAATTTCCTTAATTTCTAAATTATCGGATTTAGGAAAGTGGTCAATTATTTTATCTAGGTCATAATCAGGTGAGTTTCCTTCACTCACAATTAAATTCTCTACGAGTCTATCATCTTCGTTTGAGACTATTGTTCCGGAATCGTTGGACTCTAAAACAGAAGTCTCGAGATAAACTCGCTCCTCTAAACCATCATTGTCTTCATAATAATAGGGACATATCTCGCCGTCTATAACGATGGTGTCTCTAGTTAAATCATTTTCCTCTTGAATTGGTAAATAATCATCAACATTATTAGGATTGGAACTAGAAACATAATTATTGTCATGAAGCTCAATTGTTGTGACAATTTCCTCGTCATTATGACTACGAATTTCAAATTCTTCGTCATCACTATCCTCATCATAATAATAATATAAGTATGATTGAACCTTATCTAAAGAAGTAGTGTCTTCAACTCTAACCTTGTCCTCTAGATTAGGTAAATATTTATCATTGTTATTAAGGGTAAAATTGGAAATACTGTTTTGGCAATTAAGTTCACTCAAAGCAATATTATGAGCAGAGGTTTCTTCTTCCATTTCTCTAAAGATCTCATGAATTTGTTCTCACACTATGTCATTCCTACGTGAATTTTCAGTCAACTGCTTGAGTGAATCTTCTAAAGAAAGACTAGCATCATAAGAAGTATTGGGTATCAACTGTTTAAGTAAATCCTCCAAAGACGGAGAACAAACATTTTGCTCAGTATAATATTGCTCGTTTACTCGTTCGTACGACTGGTGAACGTGCGAATAGTAATTGGGATCACTATGGTATGAACCATAACCTTCAGAAGGCTGGTAGTGGTCCCAAGTACTATCCACACTATGGTCATAGTACGGGTAATGTCGATGTTGAAGTTCAGGTCGATAACCATTATATTGGTCCTCATAATACCAGTTCGATATTTTTTTATAAGTGCACGTGCAATTTCATGTTCAACTAAAATAGGTAAGCTCAGGTTACCTTAGCAAAATATACCTACAGTCAAAGACTGGTCAAAGGTACAAGACTAAGGCTTGTGGAATTTCGACTGATAACGCCCAGAGGGTTCAATGTACTATTCCAGTGTTTTCCTAATAATTGGTAGCGGACGATGCAAATGATGTCTGCACTTGTGTTTTTTTATATACAAAAAAAATAAAAATAAAAATAAAAATCTAACTAAATATATACAAAAGAATTCCTAATTTACTTATTTACAAAATGAAAATCTAAGAAAATAATAAAATAAAAATTGAGATTATCTTACTTACCTATTTTGGTAGGCAATTTCAAATCCACAATAAGTGTAAAATATCTCTTGCACACCAAAAATAAAATAATACCCAAAGTAAAATCTAAAAGATAAAATAAACATAAAAAAATAAACTAAAAAAACTAAAAAATCAAAACTAATTAACACAAAATTAAAAAAATATTAAAAATCACATTCTTAATCTCTGGCAGCGGCGCCAAAAACTTGATGGGATTTTTTATCTAAATGCTACATGTGCACGGCTTTCAGTTTGACAGTATACAAATACGGATTCGTTACACAGGGATTTTGGAAATGCAAATTCTAGTTTTTAAATAAATATTGTGTTAATACAAATTGATTGGTGATAAAACTCTAAAATTCTAAAAAATGAAACAAATACTAAAAATGATATATATAAAAAAAGAGAAAACCTAGGACTCGAGATTTCATCACTACTATGCAAAATAGATGATTATAATTATTCTCCATAATTTCCTCAAAATAATACACAGGGCGATTTCGGAAAAAAGATTTACGTCTTGGAAGATATGGACTTTTTAATCAATTAACATTCTCAAAAGATTAACAATTATCTTCATAATAGAATGTTATTCTCTAAAAAGAATACTTAAAACAATTATTTAAGCATTAAAGGACACATGAAGGAATTATTATCATTATAATCAAGAAATAGGACCAAGAGAATAATTATAAAAAAAAAACTATAACATGCTAACAAACACAATAGGATTTCATCTCAAATCCTAAATGAGAGTTCTAGCTATTCATGGCAAAAATCGTAAAAGAAAATATAGTAGAAGTCATTTTATTCATGGTTTTATAAAAGAAATACAATAAAACACTGACCATTGCGTGGCAGAAAGATTAGAAATCTTTAATGAATAAACGACCCCTTTCTACAGTAGTTAAACAACCACAAATCTTTTGTGTCTTAAAACAAATAAAGTGTCGCTGCTATGGTAGCGAAAAACGTTGCTGAAACTCTTGATTTTAAGAGAATAAATAACATAATCAATGTCAGTTCTCCTCTTTTAGCCACGGTTTCTTCATCTTCTTCCTCTCTTCTCACTATGAACCCTAGAACTTACATAACTTTTCTGGATTGATATTTTTCGCCTTTTCTGGCCAAGCCAGCCTTCCCAACACTCTACTTTGAGACTTTTATTTATACAAGAACCTTCACTTGCCAAAATCCCTTCTCAAATCTTCGAATATTATTCTCTTTTATTTCAAAAATATTATTGGAAGAAACAACACATAATCTCGATATTTTCTTTTCCATTTCAATTGATTCTCGACCAGGTTAATACCTTATCACATATCAATGTTTCCTTGGTTGTTTAACACTTTCCAAAATTTTATGTAGATTCGATAGAAACAAATCTTCCCGAAATATAGAATATCTTGTCAATCCCTCGATCTGATTTTCTTTAACTCCCACGACCATGCTTTGATTATGTTTCCATGCCCTGAAATCGAGGTTCACAACTTCTTGATATTATTCCCTAATCAAATTCTCAGAATACCCGAGAATATAAAACCTTTCTTGTTTTAGAGAAAAACCAATTGTTATTGTGATTTTGTTTGATTTTCAAACAATTTAAACTCGTGCAAACTCCTATAAATAAGGCAATGAGATATTCTTGCCTTAAAACTTGAAAAAAACTTAAAATCACTCATTACCAGATTATGCAGTTGAAGAGAAAAATTCCCGCCAATATTTTTATTTCAAATTTGAGAAGGTGGGTTCCTTCACAAATTTTTGGGTGCCTTTATCAATTCTATTGGGTGCTTTTAACACTTTTGAATGGTGCTTTTAACATTTTGCACAAGTTTATTCTTTAAAATATTCCTACAAATTCAATAAAATAGCATTATTACTAAAAAATTAAGTAATAGCAATATAAATATGAGCTCAAATAAGACACAAAATTTTGTCTATCAAGAATCCATTTCGTACTCCGGGAGGTAGCTGCAGCGAAGTGATGAAGCACGAAGCTAATCGGGAGTAACCAAGAAGAAAGTCGGGGCATGGTGTTAGGTGGTTCGGACCCTACTCCCCGAATAAGAGGACAACAACTTGGATTGTACATATTCAACATTGTAGTTTGGTTGTATAACCCTTTTGTCTATAAATACTAGACTCAGCCAAAAAAGAAAGGAGGTTATGTCATTTAGAGAGAGAGATCTATAGCAAGTTTGAGAGCATTACTTTGAGTGTTCTTGAGTGAGATTGAGTTAATACCATTGCAAGTCTTATCTTTCCTAAATAATATCAAGTATTTTACCCCCGTGGACGTAGGTAATCAAACAGAACTATGTATTTCTCTTGTGTGAATATTATTATGTTCTTAGTTTGCTTGTTTATTTACTTGTTTAAGAATGAATGGTTAGATATGGGTTGTTAGATTTTATACAACTATATTTTGGCTCTAGAAACAGGGATTGTATAACATCTTGTTGAACACCTTTGTTGTTTTATTTCACAAACATCAAGATCTATAAGCTCCAAAGTGTTTTTAACCTTTGTTGAGGCTAAAAGAGCTTCTGTTGAAGCTAATATGTTAGTATATATTTAATTATTGCTCACAATTCCCAGATCTATAAGCTCCAAAGTGTCTCTGACCACTGTTGAATCTAAAAGATTCTTGTTGAAGGTTACATATGTTGTTACTTACTTATATATCGAGTAAAGTCCTGAATCTATAAGCTCTAAGATGTCTATGACATGTTGTTTGATGCTCATATGGATTTAAGTTGTTTAAAGTATAAAGAAGCTATGAGTCTATAAAACACCAGCCCTCTTTTCTTTTTACACTATGTTGAAAAAGCTATCAGGAAAGTTAATCATTTTGCGGAAGATAGTTTTAGTGAACTGATTTTTTCCTCTTTGAGATATTTTGGTCATTTTTCTTTCAAAACCCTAAAAGGAACTTTGTTATTTTAAGGAATCAGGGTGGAAACCTTCTTAGAGTAAGGTTTAGGAATGCAGGTTTTAAAAGAAAAATGAGGGTCATTCGAAACTTAAGTCATTCAAACGATCTAAGCATAGCTATTAAGGACATAATTTAAACTTATAAGGCTCGTTGGAAATCATGAGTCCAAAAGAGATAAAGTTAAGATCATATAAGAGCAAGAAAGATTTTAGATGAGAGAGAGTATCTCTGTAATGTGTTCAAGTATCAATAAAAGAATTTTTTCAATCACCGGGGATGACAAGTTGGTCAGTTTCCACCTGCTCAATAACAGAAAAAAGCATACTTGCACTAAATGTTAACTGAGTCAAACCTAGTATTTTGGCCATGTCGTTTTCCCAAAAAAATCACATGGACCACAACAAATCCTTTTCATAAGCATAAAATTTCTGACATAAAACAGAAAACTACCTATGTACACTGACATTATGGTTACCAACTGTCGTACATAGGGATTATAACCCGACAAAAGAATCTTGAAAAATATGTTTTATTTCCTTTAATATGTTATAGTGAGTCTGTGTATTCTTTTTCTGGTCTTAGGTGATCATCGGAAAAAGGCACGACTCGATGGCAAGTTTATCAGCACCGGCGCAATATATGTGAAGTCGAACGGTAGCAAGAGCTAGCCTGCAGGAAAGACTTACGATGTCGGGACAGGAAAGCAACCCCAATCCGAGACAGATCTTGAGGTGAGGGGCACGACCCGAGATACCACCAATAAATAAGGAGATCCATCCAGCTCGGGGAAATAATGAACTTATCATGGAAAACCAAGGACGTAGGAGAAGAAGAATACCCCTAGATGAACTGTCAACCTCGGACAGTGAAGAAGATCAGGCTAGAAGAAGAGGACATGATGATAGGAGAAGCGGCACGAAGAGCAGCAGCGGAGGCAGAAGTAGAGGCAGAGAGGCAGCGTCAGATCATGTTGGGGAAGAGACATCTAGTTAAAGGAAACGATACTCCAAGGAGAAATAATTTATCTAGTCATGAGTGTACAGACGTGAATCTGGCAAGGATCCTTGCAAACCAACAAAAGCAGGAGGAAATGATTAGGGCACTCGAACAAATAAATGTATTGTTTGAGTAAGAGAATAATTATCTCTGTAACAGAAGGATGAGACGTGAAAGACTACAAGGGAATATCCAAGAGAAGAGTCGAGTGATAATACACATTCAGCAGCAAGTGGCACAGTTCGAACAACTCCTAGTACAGGTAGAACACCTGATCTTATCCTGCCCAGAGAACCAACTCCAGAACCCGAGTCACAACCCAGAAGATACTATAGGATCAGACAAGACTCTACATATGAGGAAGAACCAAAGAAAGAGAATCGAAGGCGTGGCCAGAGCATGGCAGAAAAGTTCAAGAATCTAGAGGCAATGATCAAGAAGATGGTAGGAAAAGGAGACGACGATAAGCTAACGGAAGTTATAACAGAAGCCGAAAAGACACCATTCACCAGAAGATTGGCAAGAATAGAGTTTCCATCGAATTGTACCATTCCAACATTCTCGTCACAATTCGATAGAACAGGTGATGCAGTAGAGCACATTAATATGTACGGGATGACCCTTTTGCAATAGAAGCATAATGATACGGTGATGTGTAAGTTCTTTCCCACGAGTTTGGATGGAGAAGCCAAAACCTGGTTCTGTTCTCTCTCCCAAGGACCGATTGGGACCTATCAGGAACTGACCGAGATTTACTTGGAAATCTATATGCATAACAGAAGTGCCAGACCTCGGGTGAACAAACTGTTTATGCTAGCCAGAGGACTCAATGAGTCCCTTCGGTCTCTTATAGATAGGTGGAGAAAGCTATGCAAAGAGATTGGAAAGGTACCTGTTCAACAACATATTCTTGGTTTTGAAAATGCTCAGGGAAAGACGAACCGGATCTATGTGGTCATTTGTAACGAGCAACCTCAGACTCTGAAGGACATCGGGAAGCTGCAAGAATATTACATTGATCTCGAAGAGATACAAGGAGGGGTATAAGAGATACAAGTTCAAGAAGAAACAAAGGTAAGAGAGCCAACTCGGACTACTGACATCGCTTCTTACCCAGAATCTAGACGAGTAGAAAAAAGGGGAGAAAGATTCGGCAAAGGTTCAACCTCAAAAGTCTGGGTCCCAAAAGGAAAAAGACCTCGATTCGAGGATAGGGAACATGCGCCGTTAAATACAACTTTAGAAGAAATCTTCAAGGAGGTAGAAAACAGAGATGATATTCACTATCCCCGAAGTCGAGGAGTACATTATGAGAGAACTAAGGATCATCCAGATTACTGTGCTTACCATCAATTTAGGGGACATTGCACTGATGATTTTCGTGATTTGAAAGAAATTGTACATCACCTAATTCAGGATGGATTCTTACAGAAGTATTTCCAGGCTCAACCCACGTCAACCGAAGCACCAGTGCACCAAGTAAGAATTCAGAGGGAAGTTAGGGTCCTCCAGTACAACACGATTTCCCACTTTTCAACTCAAAAATTTCAACTAGGAAGTGGAATCATGTCACGAATTCACAAGAGGGATCACTCTGGGAAGGAGATCTACAGTGTCGCTAAAACTCTTCCCATGGAGTCATGGATGATGCATCCAGTATCGTTCTCTGCCAAAGACATACCCTTGAATGGAAAAGCCCATGGAGATCCATTAGTAATTACTTGGATGATAGAAGAGTGGGGTGTGAAGAAGATCTTAGTCGACAGTGGCAGTTCCGTGGAAGTTCGATTCTACGATACATTCAAAAGAATGGGCTTATCGGATGATATTCTCATCCCCTCCACTTATAGCGTATATGGATTCAACGGATCAATCACCAGACCCAAGGGCGAGGTCACATCAAGGGTACCGGGAAGAGAATATCTGGATACTATTACCACTTTCTGTGTTGTAGACGTAGTCTCAGCATACGAGGACATAATCGGAAGACCATGGATAGCAGAAATCAAAGTAGTAGCATCAGCATATCATCAACAACTAAGGTTTCCCACCCCGATGGAAGTAGAAAAAGTAGTAGGTGATCCTCAAGTTACAAAATTTTATATCCAAGTGGATATCCAGCAGAATAAAGATAAGCGAGCAAGGAGCATAAGGGAGATAAATCGGATCCAGGGAGAGAAATACCAGCATGAGCTAGAAGAGATGTTGGCATTGGTAAAAGAGATTGAAAAGGACAGTAAGGACCATAATGCATAGCAATTACAGTTCACGACTCCTGTCGAGGAGCCAAAACAACACTTTACGGTCTAGAACCGACCCAAGATCTCAACATCGGGACGGAGAATGAACCAAAACTCGTGAAGATAGGGTCCTTGTTGAATCTAGAACAAGTCAGGGATCTGAAGACACTGTTGCAAGAACATATTTATGTGTTCGCATGAATTATAGAAAAATAGAGGGGATTGATTCAAAGGTTTGCTGCCATCATCTAAAGGTTGATCCAAAATTCAAACTTATTCGACAGAAGATGAGGAAAATCGCACCAGAGCTGCAGGCCTCAGTGGAAGCTGAGTTAAAAAATATGCAATTAACATGAGTCATCCGAAACACACATTATCCCGAGTAGATTTCAAATATGGTATTCGTGCTAAAGAATAATGGAAGAGTACGAATCTGTATTGACTTCAGCGATCTTAATAAAGCGTTCCCAAAGGATTGTTTCCCACTCCCAAGTATAGATCAATTGGTTGATGCGAATAATGGTCACGAAGCCCTAACTCTCATGGATGGATACTCTGGGTACAATCAGATCCCATTGGCCTCGGAGGATCAAGAGCATACATCTTTTTTCACACCCAGAGGATACTGCTAATATACCAAGATGTTATTCGGATTGAAAAATACGGGAGCGACATATCAAAGACCGGTAGAAGATATGTTCAAATATTGGATTCACAAAACAATTGAGGTATATGTGGATAACATGCTAGTCAAGAGCAAGGTAGCAGTGGACCATATATCTGACCTAAGAGGAATTTGATCAGATAAGAAAATATAAAATGAAGGTTAATCCTGCTAAATGTACATTCTGGGTAACATCTGGGAAGTTTTGGGGCTATATAATTACAAAAACTATCATCGAAACAGATCCCAATAAGGTTTATTCCATCCAAGATATGTCGTCACCTACAATGATAAAAGGTATCCAAACATTGAATGGGTGTATGGCATCTCTGAGTAAATTCATTTTGAGGCCCTCTGATAAGTGTAAACCTTTCTTCAGTATATTAAGGAAGGGGGATAAGTTTAAGTGGAAAGATGAGTGAGAAGAAGAATTCCAAATGATCAAGGAGAATCTCGCGAAGTTACCAGTTTTGCAGAGGCCAGATCCGAAGGAGGTTCTCACCATCTACCTCGGAGCTACAACCCACGCTATCATCGATGTATTGGTCAAATGTGAGGGCCCGAAGGAGAAGCCTGTGTACTTCATCAGTAAAACCATGAATGCAACTGAGAAGAACTACACTAAGATTGAACAACTAATTTTAGCTTTAATCTATGCAACATAGAAGCTGAGGACGTACTTCCAAGCACATAGAATTCGGGTCCTAACCAAAACTACCATAGAGTCGGTTCTGGACAACTCTTCTAGATCAGGGCGAATCTCGAAGTGAGGAGCTCAGATTAAATAATTCAATGTTTTCTACGAGATGCACACAACAATTAAGTCACAATTCATAGTTGATTTCTTAGATGACTTTCCCCTAGAGGAAGAGGAAGATGTAGAAGATATTCCTGGGATGGAAGAGGAAGATGACGAGTCAATAAGCCTTTTGGAAAGTTTTATCCCCGAAGATATGAAGTATTCACATATGGCCCCTCCAACGATGATGGATCAGGACTAGGCATAGTATTTACAACACCCAAGGGTGCGAAGATAGTCCATTCCTTCAGACTCGAGTTCAAAGCTAGCAAACGAGTAAGAGGCAGTGATATATGCTCTGATACTCGTCATAGAATTGTGACTAACAAAAGTAAGGCTTACCAGTGACTCTCAATTTATAATACGACATATAATGGGAGATTACCAGACTCCAGAACCTTGCTTGGAAAAATATCTTAAACTGGATCAACGCTACACAAGACAGATTCAAAACATCAAACTTAGGCATATTTATAGAAGAAGCAACAGACATGTAGATGCCCTGGCTTATATCGCGTCAATGTTAAAAGATCATACAGTGGAAGCAATCCGAGTTGGGAGAGTTTTCACTCCTTCAATAGTCGGTGAGGAAGATAGAAGAGAGTCATTAGCCATAATCGGGTCAGGGCCATACAAATTTGGTGATTGGAAACATCCTATCCATTGTTATCTCAAATATGGTGAGCTACCTGTGAGCACCACTCAAGCACATGAAATCAAAATTAGGGAAGTTAGTTACCAGCTCGGAGATGAGATGTGACGAACCGAAATTTTTTCGCTTCCAACAAGTTGGGTCACGATCCGCTTGGCAAGCTCCAACTTTCCAATACGCCACTCGAGGAACCAAAATTACCAAATTTTAGCACCAATATAATCTTTACCAAGCAAATGTTCATTGATTTATTCCAAATTGCTTTATAAGCATATAAAGCTAATTAATCTCAAACCTTGTATCTATATGAATGGAAGTAACCCTCACACATCTTTACTGTTTTCTTATGTGCACTGAAACCTTTTTACACAAAATCCATAACTCCCTAGATTATACTAGCTATAATTCCATGAAGCTCACGCATGCATAGATTTTGGTTAAACAGAGAAAGGGAAGAGGAATATTTTCAGAGAAGAAGAAGATGAGAAAAGATCAAGGTTTTTCCCAAAACTATAAATATGTTAAACTAGTTTTCTCCGTTTCCTTGTGACACGTGCTTAGATGTGGGTCACTATTATAGCACACAAAGGTTTAGCTAAGGAACAATCTCTGTTTACACACCAATACTTATTATTGATGCAACCTAAAAAGTGTTGGAAGCACTTGGGTGTTAGAGTTGTAGGCACTCTAAATGCAGAATTCGGATAATGGGTTTAGTTAAACCCGAGAAAAAGGTTTGGGTCTCACATGGGATCTTATACAGATAGTCATTCCTGGGACCATTGTTCAGATCCCTAGGCAAGGAGAAAGGGCACCAGATTCTGGTGGAGTTGCATTACGGAGATGCAAGCAATCACAGTTCAGGAAGGAACTTAACTCAGAGAGCAAAAACCATGGGTTACTTCTGGCCCTATATGCACGAGGATGCAAAACATATGGCAAAGGTCTATGAAGAGTTCCAGAGATTTGGGAAGAAGATCCATGCACCATCTATATCTCTAAATTCGGTATTGAGTTCGTGGACCTTTGCAAAGTGGGGAGTGAATATCGTGGGACCACTCCATAAAGGGACCCTTCAACGAAAGTATCTCATCGTAGCCACAGATTACTTCACTAAATGGGTGTAAGCAGTTGCTTTGAAACATATTTGGGACAAAGATGTCTTCAAATTCCTATTCGAGAACATCATCTGTCGATTCGGGATACCAGCTGCAATCGTTTCGGATAATGGGAAATAGTTGCAAGGGATTAACATAGACTTGTTGTTTAACACTTATCAAATCAAGATGAGAAAATGTACACCCATATACCCCCAGAGCAATGGCCAAGCTGAGATCACAAACAAGACAATAGCCGATAATTTAAAAAAAAAAGTTGGATGATCAATATGGAGATTGGTGCGAGAAGATACATATTGTCTTATAGGCTTACCGAACCATAAAGAGGGAAGCCACGGGGCTATCACCTTTCATGCTCACATATAGAACTGAGGAAATTCTGCCAACAAAGATAATGATCCCCACAACTAAATTAGAGGCATGGATGAATAACCTCATGTCAGATTTGATACACGCCAAACTTGATAAACTAGAGGAGGCACGGAAAATTGCACTCCAGAAGATGGAGAATTACCAAGAAGGCTACGAATATGAAAGAGAGAAAGCAGGAGGGAAGCTAGCACCTAGATGAGGAGGTCCATACACGGTATTGTCTAAGGTAGAAGAAGGTGCATATAAGCTACTCAATCCAGATGGGAAGGATATGGATCATCCTTGGAACATAAGGCATATGAAGCTATATTATCCATAAGAGGTAAGTCATGGTTACAAAATGGATCATTCGTACTCGGGGCAAGGCACGTTCCTCCCCCGAGGTGATCTGAGGATTCTGGTAGAGCTAGAGTCGAAAGGGATACCCAGAGACTAATTAAGGTAGCCCCACGACCCACGAGGTAAAAAATAGATCCTTCATACTCGGGAAACCAATATGATCTGAGGACTCTGGACTAGGTGGCCAAAGTCGAAGGATCCCCCCAGAGACTAACAAAGGTGGTCCCAAGACTTGGGCCTAGAGGTCAACCTATATGAGAAAGGGATCACTACGATTGAGTTCCAATAGGCCATTTGTACTCGGGCAATCGAGTAAGCCCCGATGTGCCTAGACTAAGAAAATTTTCATACCTAACACATTCCATCAACTAGAGCCTAGCGATGATGAGATATCCTAATCGGGACATGGCATCGGGCCTGGTGACCCTCCTTGTTATGGATATCGAATAAATAGGATAACACATTTATCAAATGAAAATTAACAGAACTATGAATAAAATGACACATGCGAGTTGTAAAAGATGTGTATAAATAAATCAAAAGGAGAATAGTAGATATGGTAGTAATGTTTCAATAAAATCCTCAACCAATGAAGATACAAAGTTGGCGACGCAGCACCCCAAAAAATAGTAAAAGCATGTGAAGAAAATAGAGAAAAAAGTGGAAAGAACAAGCAGATTATGAGGAAGGGGCATCAAAATGAGATCCACAGTGCTTCGCTTGAGATTTGTCCTTCTTCGTCGCGATAAATTCCTTCACCTTCACTTGAACCTGCTCTTGGAATGACTTCTTGGACTCCTCAAGTTCCTTCTCATGGTCTCTGTCACGAGTCGAGAGGAAAGCTCTCAATTGTGTGACCTAAGAAGCCAGAACTGATTCAGCGTTCTTCCGGCGAGTAACCTTATCCTCTAGAGATAAAATTTTCTCCTGCTCGGCTGAAATAAGAAAACACAACAAGAGTTAAGGGATGTAATAAAATTTAAGGTCAAAATTTCATTAAAACACCTTCAAGAATCTGAATTGTCATCTTAAGATTCCTCGGTCTTATCTAGAGTAGTTTCAAGTTCACTAACTCTCGGGGCAAGGTCATTTCACTTCCCCGACATGCAGATTTTCTGATGATTCTCGGACATAAGCTTCTGACTTTCGTAGGAAACTTGTAAATTCTAAAACTGTTCCAAAACCTGATCAAGGTTACGACTTGTGGCATCATAGCGATCAAAGATGGGATAATTATTTCTCATCATAATCTCATATCTGCCCTTCCAATTAGTTATATTTCTACGATCAGCAAGGAGATCCCGATTCTTGAACTTTAAATCAGAGCATCTACCCTCAACAGAATTGATGTAAACAAGGTGATTGTCGGAAAGGTCCTGAAGTTGATTACACCCAGACTCTAGATGTTGGATCTGATCAAAACCAGGTCCAAATCTACAAAGATGACTAAGTTAATACTTTATCCTAGCAATATTGTCATCCTTATTGGAAATACGTCGTTCTAGATTGGCAACATCCCCTTTAAGAAACCTAACTTCAGTCTTCAGCTCGTGGAACTCATCTCCCCTTTCTCGAATAAAAGAACCAATGACGACTACCAGTAATAACCACAATTCAAAATTCTTAAACTCTAGTATATCGCAGAAGAAAAATTGGGAAGACAAAGAAATTGTTAGATACCTTGGAATTCAGCAACTTGCTTCTCCATCTTATTACGCTGAACCTCATCTGCTTGAACTTGCTCCTTCAGCAGCTTATTCTCCTTCTGCATCTCCCCATAGACAACAAGGTTGAGGTGCTGAACATTTTGATTCTGCAAATACAAAAATAAAGGATTCAGGCATACGATAAGCATGTCAAACATAAAACAAGAAGAATGATAAATATACGAACCGGAGTCAGCATAGCCTGAATAAATTCGGGACCATAAGAAGGAACAGACTGCAACATCTGCGAATAGAGCAGTGACCCAAAAAAAGATGAGAAGAGAGCTCTGAGCGACTCGCTAGCGGTTCAGGAAATGGTCAGCGAAGTGGATCCCCGAGAGGTAAGAACCAAAGAAATCTCATTCTGATTCACCAACCCCTGGCTTGAGCTACCCTCAGCATAAGAAGATAAGAGGGTGGAGGATCTCTCTAGGGTAGGATCCTCATCTTTATCCTTGTTTATATCCTTATCTGACTCGTCATCAGGGCTTAGAAGAACTTCATCATCCTCATTATCGGAAATGTCAACTTCAAAGTCCAGCTTCGGGCGCAACATATCTACAACAGGAATACCACTTTTCAATCTCAAATATGGGGCAAACATAGAAGGATGAAAATTAATAGTAAGTATTGTACCTCCTTCCAGACTCTCACCACCACCTCATTTTCCTCTAGCATCATCCTTATCATCTCCAACAGTAACAACCTTTTCACCAGATTCATTCACATGCATACCAAGATCACCACCAACAACACATTCATTTCTAGCAAGATTCTCACCACCATAACCTATCTCAACAAAAACTTTACTTTTACTTTTACCAACAACAACATTTCCAATACCTTCACCATCATTATGAACACCTTGTCCTTCCAAATCAACAATTTCAGCCTCACTTGCAGCTTTATCGTCTATATATTCTTCCCCATCTTCGTCATCAATTTCTTCCACGGAATCCCCATCAGTAGGAAAAACCTTAAAAGAATAAAAAGAAAATGGTATTTTTTTACCTTAGCATTCTCTCCTCCAGATTGAACCCTTTTTTTTTCGACTCTTGGTTAGTTGTAGAAAAACCTCAAAAGTACAAGCAACAAAAATGGGTAAAAATCGAAAAATAAAAGAGGAAAGGACAAACCTTCTCCATGTTTATAACCCAGGGCAAGTACGGAGCTGAGTCGGGGTCAGAAGGGTGAGGAGGAGACTCTTTCCCAGATATGTAGTTCCCGCGAACGATTAGGGGAACCTTATCCCACAATGAATCATTAGTGCGACGAAGATGCAGATTTGATCCTTTTCACCCCTGGGGTTCTCATCCAACAAAAAACCCTCAGCGCCATTTGGCAGAGGAGGAGTACGCGAGCTGGACCAAAAGAGAACCCCGTTAATTGACCCGAAGAATGAGTGAAATCCTTGTAGTTATCCAGAAAGCTCTGGGAAGTATACTTCGGAGCATCTTCTGGTCTGTAGGTAGAATGATCAGAGGGCATACATTAATATTTTCTTCGTCTTTTCTGTTCGAACAAGATGCGATACCAATTCCCATTATATTGACCCAGAGCACGAGTCGGGGTCATCCTGGACATTACCTCATACATAATGGGAAGAGAGGGATAAAAAAGAGGAAGTCAGAGACCAACATCGAGTTGACCTTTGGTGACAATCTTGGCTTGAGAGGAATGTTCAAACTCGTTGAATTTCGTTATGTCTAGCGAAGATCTCTGACCAAGTTGAAGAGACATATCAAAGGACTGAAGATAATTCTTAGACTTGAAGTTTGTGCAGAACTGATAATCACCCATCTCAAGAGGTTTATGAAGATTTTTTATCAGCCCTACAATCAGAAAAAAAATATATTCATCAAAAAACATAAGTTGATTAGGAAAAATAAATCAAATCTATCACAAGTCTGAGATGAATAATCAACTTTTGGAAACAAAGAATCAAGTGCAAAATAATCTTCTTCTAAAAATAAATAAGTTACACACTTTTTCCCATATGATTGAGGAGGAAGGTTGGAGGATTTCTTAGCCATGATGATCCTAGCGGTGATCTTGATGATGAACCTGATAGAAGAGATGAAAAGGTAATAGTATAAGTAAACTCGTACATTAGCAGTAATGGCACACGTTGAAAGAAGAGATCAGAGTGGCACAGAGAATGAAGATTTAATGGCGGTGAGAAGAAATTTGTAGAAGAATATGAATTAGAAGAGGGAATGATGGAATAAATAATAAGAGAAGATCTTTAATTTTTTTATTTAAGGGGAAGAAAACAATGTGGAGAATGAACCGGCGCTTCGGGTTAGTGGGTCATAAAGTAAAAATTGGGAAGAGACATGGCGGTAACCAAGTTATGTGGAATAGGTTGATAGAAAATGAAGAGTTTCTTCCCATCGTACCCTTGGTCAAGATGGAAATAAAGGGGCAAAATGTAGTGGTAAAATATACTGATACATGTGGCAACATCTAAAAGAAAGGATCACGATATTAAGATGGGAGCGAAGCACCGAAGAGAATCATTTGGTCCAACACAGCAGACAAAGTATCTACCACATCAACCCAGGATGACGACATGTGGAAAGAAAAAAGAGAAATCAACGACCGAGTTTGAATGGGGAGATAAAGCATTAAATGCTGCTACAGAGCACGCGTGATGTGATCATAAGCATTCAATGCACTTGACACAACTCGGGAGAAAACTTTCGCTTCGTACCATGATCAAGAGAATAATCCATCTCGTACTTCGGGAGGCAGCTGCAGCGAAGTGATGAACCACGAATCTAATCGGGAGTAACCACGAAGAAAGTCGGGGTATGGCGGTAGGTGGTCCTGAATCTACTCCCCGAATCAGAGGATAACAACTTGGATGTACATGTTCAACATTGTAGTTTCATTGTATGAGCTTTTTGTCTATAAATAATGGACTCAGTCAAGAGAGAAAGGAGGTTATGTCATTTAGAAAGAGAGGGCTATAACAAGTTTGAGAGCATTACTTTGAGTGAGATTGAGTGAGATTGAGTTAATAACATTGTAAGTCTTATCTTTCCTAAATGATATCAAGTATTTTACCCCCGTGGACGTAGGTAATCAAACGGACCCACGTACTTCTCTTGTGTGAATATTATTATGTTCTTAGTTTGCTTGTTTATTTACTTGTTTAAGAATGAATGGTTAGATATGGGTAGTTAGATTTTATACAACTACAGTGGACATTTTGTATTCAGCGTAACAAGTATGATAGCGATGTTTATTTTTATTCTTTTGATAAAATGCGAGATATATTAAAACCCCCAAGAAAGTTTTGTTATAAGATATTCCCTCTGTTTCTTAAAAATTGAGCTATTTATATTGAAATAAAAATCCTACAAGTTGAGCTAAAATAAAACAATATTTCTAAAATTACCCTTCTAATTAATTATTATTAGTATAAAATATATTTATAATTTGATAGTTATATTTACATTTGTTATGTAGGTGTCTTAAAATGCTTTCCAACGATATAAATTTTATAGATATCCGTGGCATAGTTTGATAGATATGTCATTTCTAGATTTTACTATTTTAATATCATAAGGGTGTAATTGAAAAAAATACCTACAAGTATCACTCTTTTCTCTTTACCTTAAGAATTGTGCAAACTTGAAATAGCTCAACCTTTAAAAACGGGGGAAGTAAGTTTATGGTGGATATCCTCCACACTTACACTCTTCTTGTACCACCACATTTACGTTTTTTTCTTTATCATTTTATATTCTCCACTACTTTGTAACCCCATAACTAGTGTGATAACCTAGGTTTAATATCTTTAGTAATTGACATGCTCTATTACTCCTCCAATATTAATGTTATTTTTGCTACCTTCTCTTATGTTAGCCTATAAATTAAACCTCATTCTCTTTGTAATACACGCCAATTTCAACTAATAAGATATTATCTCTTTTTCTCTTCCTATTTATTTTGTGTAATTGTTTATCTATAAAGAATATCCGGGTTACAATGTTTTTATCCCAGTTGATTTGCGAGTGGTAGATCCGATTATTTCTTCGTAAGAGGATCTCCTTAGAGTGGATTTGATTCTGATAATGAGAGTGTTGAAGAGTTGGTGATTGAGAATGAAACCAAATTGATTAATTTTATGGAAGACCCAATTGAGCTTGCCAAGGATAATAATGATGCTGAGATTTCAATTGAAGCAGAAACTGATAAAGGATGGCTTTCAAAAAGTTTGATAGAGGACCAAGACACATATAAGGTAAATGATGCATCGCATACCCATGATGAGGAAAAGGTTCGTCTAATCCTTTGCATAATTTTATATCTTTTGATCCTCCCCCAATCGAAATAGTTCCCCAAAGAGTTGTTAACCCGATTTTGAAGGAGCTATATAATTTAGGATTGGAGTTATGTTCTTCTAAAGTTTTAACGGATTATTTTGCTTCTAAGTATCCACCACTTGATGTGTTTGATTCTAGCATTGTGCAGGTTCACCGAGAGGAACCCAAACAAGTTCCCTTATTCTATGTTCTTTATACATTTTCAAGTGTTGAAAAGACTAAGTGTAGGGGAAATTTCCACCAAATAATATTTTTAATAGTTATATCTCATGCTAATGTTTTTGTGAAGCTTTTATTAGAACTGCAGATTATTTCCTAGGTAGATCGCCAGATTTTCAGATTGTTGGTTTACTGGCTCTAACCAGAAGGTCAGGATGAGGACGTTAAACTAAGCACTGAATGGGAGGCAACCCATTGGTTTTGTTTTTTTTCCATCTTGATTTTACATTGGAGGATTCAATTACATTGAGGACAATGTAAAGTTTAAGTGTGGGGGAGTATTTGCATATAGAGTTTTTAACTTTAGTTTTTAATTTTTACATTTTTGCATGAATCTCCAACTCTTAGATGATTTTAGAGTCACTTTGTATACTTCTAGCTAAGTTTACATACGGAGTTCTAACCGAAATAACTAAACTTAAAGTATTAGAGAACTATATTCGGAGTTCTTAGTTGTTGAGAGGTAATACCGACAAAAGGGATTTAAACCGCCGACAGAGAGTACAGTATTAGAGAAGTTGATCATTCAATACCCATGAGTGAGGCACCAAACCTTCAACTATCCGTTTAGAGTGTTTCATCTACGCAAATTCCGGGTAGAATGATAAGCTACCCAACCTCGCACCAATTTCAGCACTACTTTTTGATCTCTTGAGTGCTATTTCTATTAATCATGAGGGTGTCATCAAAATTACTAACTCTATCTTGTAGTCTTGTTTGCAGTTGACACCATTCTCTCGATAACAACAGGTCCATAGAAACACCATCATCATCAACAAGAGCGACATTCGAAGAAATTTAAAGACGTTCAAGGTTTACAAGAAACAGTACAAGAAAGACCAAATTTTATATTCAACTAAAGCAACAATACAAAGAAAAAAATTATATATACATGTTGAAGACTTATGTACAAGAGCAAAGAAAATTAAAAGATGAGAGTTAGTGAAGTTCATGATATCGAGACAATACAGGTTGTCAAGAATCAAGTGGTAAAGTCCTTATCCCACGACCATAGTAGTTTCGTTGTTCATTTTATTTATTTGTCAGTTTGTATTTTTATAATAAAAATAAAAGAAAATAAATAAATAAATAAATAAAAATAAAATAAAAGGAAATAAAAAGAAGAAAAAAAAGGAAATAAAAAGAAGAAAAAAAATGTTTTGTATTACTTTAGACTATATTTGTTTTGGTATTTATTCAATAAGGTCGTGGGAAAGACGAAATTTATAAAGAAGTTTCAAACAACAAGGAATTGAGAAAAAGAGTTACAAATTGTCAAGGTTCTATGAAGTTCAAGAGTTCACCATCAACAATTGAAGACCAAAGACCGAAGACGTTTTTATTGGATGTTGTGAGAGTGTTGTTGATCGTAGATAGGGTGAGAAGGTAAGTAAGCGTTCTCATCCTTACATAGTGGTTGATTTCCTTTCTTAAAGATCATTAGAAAAAATGAAAAAAAGGTTCTTTTCGTCCCACGTTTCTATGGGATAACATCTTCATATACTTCGGAAGGTTCCTTTTCCTTCCCACTATTCAACGTGTGCAGAATTTCTATCTTCATTCCTGTCTACACACATGTAAGAACCATAAAGTGCGTCCTTTGAGTGTCAAGTTCATAAAACCCTATTGGTGAGGCAGAATGTTTATTCGGTCACTCCTGAACCTGGATTCTTTCGTATGGTGGTTTTATCCTAACTCAAGAGTTAAACATGAGAATAATGTTTTTCGGAACTTCTAACTTCTTATTGTTAGTGTGCAGAAACTTTATGTCTTCGTAGCTCTTTGAATACATGTGCTCTAGAATGTTTGAAAGTTGGAATTTAGGTTTTGTCTGTATACCTCTTATAAACCCTCATGAGACTATAACTCGTCCACTAGGGACACCTAGGGGTTTAAAGGCTTCTTTCACATGCTAAGTGTAACCGTATCCTCGACGAAATGGAGTTGTTTTATTTTAGTTTAGGTTAGTTTAGACAGTAGTTTGCACGAGGACTAGCAAAAGCTAAGTGTGGGGGAATTTGATAAGTGCATAATTACATGTTTTGAGTGGCAAATCCATACTAGTATTGTCTATAGTTCTTTCATATTACTTTTTATTACTCTTGTTTTTTATCTTATATGTTATAGTAGGTGAATCATCCAAAAAAGAGCTACAAAGTGCTTAAAAGGAACAAGAAGTTGAAGTCTATCAATGGAGAAGGGCCAAAGACAAATTCTACTCATTCAAATCCAGGATTCTTAATACCATTTTGAATAGAACGAGAATACGAATCCAACGCAAAAAGAATGAGGTTATTCCAAGTTTGGACGAACAAGTTATGGACAAAAAAGTCAAGACGAAGAAAAGGTCACCTACAACTCAAAAGTTGGCATTGCTCATAAGCAACATACCTATGCCGACTGTGACACGAAAAAGGGCATAGAACTGGACCTACAGTCGGCATTGCTCATTAGCAGCACATCTATGCCGACTTTAGCAAGTTTTGTGGCAGAAAATATCACTAACAGTCGGCATTGCTCATTAGCAACTCATCTATGTCGACTATAGAGAGTTTAGTGGCCGAAAGTTTTGCCAACTGTCGGCATTGCTTGTGGGGAATCACCTATGCCGACTATGGAAAGCTAAAGGGTCATTTTTGACACGTTTTGTACTTCTAAATCAGGGAAATTTAGTTCCAATTGGATTCTAAACCCTATAAGGAGAGGATACTTCAGGGCTAAGCATTAAAAGCTATAAAAGAAGACATCCAAGGCTCAAATAAGATATATCTAGATCATCTATCATATTCTACCTCTCATATCACATCTTCTACATCTTAAACCTAGGGTTTACCCTTTAGGGGGAAACTATTCTTCTTTATATTGTGAGTAGCTAAACCTTTTGTTGATTAAGGATTCATTCAATGTTCTAAGTGTAAATCTTTATTGGTAATACAAGTTCATTCAGAGTTTTAATCATTATCATTTGTTTTCACTATATCTAGGGTTAATGATTGATTTCTAGATTGTTCAAGTGTACAATTAGATTAATATATTGATCAGTTTAATGTTAGTATTGAGTTCTGAGATAAGTAATCGTCCATCGACTCGTACACATGTAGAAATCGCGAGACCTTGCAGAGGGATTCTTTGGAGCAATTGCTAGTGAAGATAACACTAGCAAGTGGACCTTGATCTAAGAGTTTAACTACTGGGTTCAACCTAAATTCACAAAGCTTAAAACATTCGATTGGGTTACACCTTGAGTGATCTACTACTTGGTGGTTCAGACGAATAGAATCTGGTAGTCGAGAACTTCTGTATCCAGTGATAGAAGGAGTTTTGGGGATAACACTGATCTAGCTGTTATTCTACGGTTGGTGATGAATGATTCTGACGAAAGATAGATAAGTATACTAATTCAGTCAACGTTTTGGTAACGGTGAAGAACTCCCTAATCATTTTTTCTTCTTATTATTATTCTTTTTCATTACTTTAAATAACTAATCCCTTTTAGTATGTCTTTTTATTATAGTTTTGCTAATCTAAATAACATCTCAATTACACAGCTCTATGTGGGAACGATCCTTACTACCGCTATATTACTAGTTAATTAGTGGGAAATATATTGATTAATTTGTTGCACTTACAACACGCATAAAAAAATTCCTCATAATTATCAAAAAAATCAGAAGTAAGGTGATAAGCTTGAGCCGTTGAACTATCATTTGGTGCATATCTGTAGAGACACTCATGAGCTGAGTGACCACGTTTTCTACAGATTTGACATTCAATGTAGTAGTTATACTTCACAGGAGGAGGATGAAAATTAGAATCTTCATTAGAACGACTAAATATGCCTGCACCATTAGGAAATCTACCACCTCTAGCGCTACCACCAGATCTAAAACCACTAGATCTTTGAAAATTATTTCCATTAGGATATGAACTCCAATTATTTGAACTAAGAGAATAAAAATTAGAGTTATCTGAGAATGAAGAATAGTAACCATTTTGTGATACAGGGGAACCTGAGTATTGTTGATCATAAGAAGGAGAAGATGAAACTTGATGATGTTGGTACAACACATTAGTAGAAGCAGCAGTAAGCTCAATATGAAAATCCGAATTTACTCCAACCTTCTCTGAAAGTAATAATCCTAACAATTCTGAAGATGTAATGAGATTCTAAGTTTTGAGTTGTTGTGTAGTAATTGAGGTCTTGAACGCATTAAACTCAGCAGGTAAACCTTGCAAAATATGGAAAACTAGATCTTCATCAGAGATAAGTCGATCAATTTGAGATAATTGATAAGAGATTGATCTGGCTTTGTTGAAGTAAATCATCATTGAATCAGAACTTTTATTCAAAGTAACTAGATCTGTCTTGAGTTGCATCAATCGAGATTTAGTAGTAGCATTGTAATAATATTCCAATCGAATCCATACTTCATGAGAAAATATACAATTAAGAACTTAAGGATGAGTTTCTTCCGTACAAGCTGAAAATAACCAAGAAAGAATAGCTTGATCTTGATTAATCTAATAAGAATAGATTGGATTGTGTACAAATTTATTTCATGTGTCTTCTTCAATATAAACAGGATCATCTAAGATAGGAGCAGCAACAGGTGGGTTTCTTCTGAAAAACTTCACTGGACATTGGAAAGTACCATCAACAAATCGAAACAGATTGTAGTTACGTAACAAAGAAACTATTTATGACTTCTAGAGAGAATAATTTGTGGTCGATAATTTGGAAGGAGGTTTAAATGCTAAAGAAATTTGTTTATTTGAAACTGCCATTGAAGAATGTCGTTGGATATTTTCTCATATTTTATTTTGTTTCAATATCTTGATTTGATTCTTAAATTTACAGAAGATTAGAATCAGGTTATTTAAAGACCAACATAACCAACCTGAACGGGTGACCTGCTCAGCCTGTGACCAGTATACATATTAACTAACACCTACTTGTTTTTACACATTCATTTGATACAAGCACAGACCGTACATACACTTGACACAAATAAGACTATTGTCAATCAAACTTGTTTAATAATAAATATCTTCTATGAAATAAAAATTTAAAGAATAACTCAACTCTTTTTAAAACGAAGGAAATATAAGTGCTGAGAGGTGAGAGTTGAGATCACATCATATTCATGCCAGCTCAAGTTTTTGCACCTGTTAAATTATATTGGCCGGTTTGCCTTGAATACGACCTTAACATTATCTTATATGTAGTGTATATTCTAACCATGCCACGGGACCACAAATCAAATCATAGTGACGGAATGACGTGGGGTCGGCTGCAACTATATAAGCGGGGTAAACCCATTATTTCATACATCTCGTTTCCGTTATTTCTCCTGTTTTTTCGTGGTGCAAACAAAAGGGCGACATTATACAAATTCTCCGATTTTTCTCGTTTAAAATCTTTTGTTTTATAAGATTTTGTGGTACTTTGTGATAATCAGTTGAGATTTTCTTTTGGATTTTTGTGAATGGAGGCGAACGAGTTACGGATTTGATTGTCTATCGTCTTGAAGCTATCGAACATAGGTGAGAAATTCATATCCAATCAATTGAAATTAACTTTAAATGCTCATTTGTTATTAGAAATAATGAAGTAGTAACCTAGATTTTATTGATATTTTCAGGAGTTTCAAGCTCTCGAAATCTGCTGTTTGATTACAGTGAAATTGTAACCCTGTTTGAATATCTGTTAAGCTTTTATGCTTCCAAAAAAACCTGTTAAGCTTTTTGAATTAATTTTTATTTTTTAGTTACTTAAGAGAGAGAAGTTTGAGTTTGATAGAGGGAGGAAGAAGAGATGGATTGTTGGCTGATGGGATTTAAGGGAACTCCGATAACAACACGAGCTGGTTTGCGAACAAAGCAGGCAGGACGAAGCTCGTACAGACGTAGTTAGGGGATGGTGGAGTGTTGATTTGTTTGTATTGTTTTCTTGTTTATTGCGTGAAGCTTTATTACCTCGAATACAGATATGGAGAGTACTACGGTAAGGCAACTATTGAGGAGTATTTGCCTTGATTTGCAGTGGGAATATGCAGTGTTTTGGCGGTTTAAACACCAGAACAGTATGTAAGTTGATCCGAACCATTAGTTTCTTATCAGTGTCTTTGGTTTTTGGTATATGATGGTTCTTCTAGTTTGTTTTTGATTTCTTGATTTCCCATTTCTTTTTCATTTTAAATTCCCTGGCACCAAAAATGTTTAGTCCAAAAAAAAAAATGGCGTTATTTATGTACTTGCTTTTCTTTTTCTATAACCTCAACTTGTAAAGGACTTTATTGGGTTGCTAGATCTATTGGAAACATAGATCTGTCTATCTTCACGAGATTTTTTCTGGCATTTGCTAGGGTAATTTTAAGAATTTCATACATATAAACATATCAAATGCATTTGTTGTGAAGTAGACGATAAAGCATAACTGAGTACCACATATTTCTTAAGAAAATAAAAACAAAGATGCACAGCTGGAAAGTTCCTTCTTAAAGAGTCATTTTCACTTAGTTTGAAGAAATACTGTATGGAGAAACACAGATATGTCGTGCATAACAGAGACAAACTAGGAAAAACTGTAGATTTGTGCAACTCATGTTCATATTAGGATCCTTGTGTTCACATCCTTCTACTTCCACTTTACTACTATCATTGTTACACAATTCCATGTGTACCTTGTGAAGATGGGTTGATTTCGAGTTTGAAGGCCGAATTGGATTGTCTGAGTGTTTGCCATTATGATGGTATAAACAGCCAGGGTTGCAAAACAAAATAAATCACTTTTAGCCGTTAGCCATTTTGTCTTTATTGCTCTTTCATTTAGTTGTTTGAGTTATGAGACAACCTTTATCGGAGAGTTATACTTATATATAAGTTCTTAACATTGGATTTCAACAAAAAAAAGTTCTTGTACTTTCTAAGCTGTAAAAAAGGGTAATTAGTATGGTTACCACTTACGATAGTAAGCTGATTATTTTCTCATTAATTGGCCAGATCATGAAGATTTTTTTGCATCTCGTGGTCTTGTTCTTTAGCTGAATTTATAACTTCTGCATAGATGGTTCCTGCTTTTTTAGAATCTCTATATTAATGTTTGTGCCTTTTCAGGTTTTTAGCCTGGGAGGATGGGTATTGTGATTATCCAAATACAAGAGCTTCGGCTGAGTCTAAGTCCAGAAATATTGGCTTCGGCCAGGAAGCATGGATTGCTTCTTCTTCTTCTTCTTGCTGTGATATCAGTATAGATAGTAGAAGTGGTGATGGATATACAGTTGGAGCAGCAGTAGCGAGTATGGCTTGTCTCATGTACTCGCTAGGCGAGGGGTATGTTTGCTTCTTCCACTCCAATAAGCTTCAGCCACATTTTGTTTCATATCCAGAGGGAAAGTGTCAGTTCTCGTATTGTTTGTTCCTGATTAAGTGTCTCATTTTGTTTACCATTGTTGATAAGTCTTTGAACCACTTTATCAGATGACAGATGTCCATGTCAACAATAATTTTTTGGTAGTTGGCATGTATTACTTGCACAAATGAGGAAATTACAGGAAAATGTAGTAAATATACTACAGTGAAACGGTCAACAGTTGAAAAGGTCAATTTGTTGATTGCTCTATGATGTATGGCGAGCTTATTTATTGACACAAAAGATATTTCAACAGAGCACCGAGGTGGTGCTGACCCCATAACAAACGCAATATGAAACCACCACAAACCAACACCAAACTACACAGAAGCCAACAAGTGGATTCCAGTTTGATCAATATCAACATGAAACTAACACCAAATTACACAGAAGGCTCCATAAGGGATTTTCCATTAAAATCATACACAAAATGGTTTTATGAAAATTTGTCTAAAACATAGATTATCAAAGAAGCACTGTAGGAGCTCACCAGGTCTTACTTCCAACACTAGTTCATTTGTTTTGCATGACATGTCAACTCTTGTTTGCTCAAGTTCAATGGGTGACATAAACCCTGATATTGTTGTACTTTTAAGTTCTTGGACTTTCTTACACTCAGGCTACTGATCTGAATCACGAAGTGCATGGTAGGATATCTTGAGAGATTCTGTTTGTTTGTTTGGCTGGATGGAAATGAAGTTATTTCTATAAGGTTGCATTCAATTGCACTAGTTGAAATTCATGCTTATATATATATCCACATTCTAACATGTAGGACTGTTGGGAGAGTGGCATCTACAGAAAATCATTGCTGGGTTTTCTCAGATGAGTTCAACGAGAACTTGCTTCCCGAGGTTAGTGGCGTTAATAAGATATGAGATGATCGTTATAACTATATATTTATACACTTTCTTCAAACATCAATGATCTTCTTTTCAATATGCAGTTTCCGGAAGAATGGCAACTCCAATTCGCAGTAGGTATCAAGGTAAGAGCTATCTGCCCCAAGACTTACATATATATGCATGGATGGGTTCATATTTTGGAGTTCCGATTCTTTTAAAATCATTATATTGATCTTATAGATACTGCCTACTGATGTTGCAGACAATTTTGCTTGTACCTGTAGCTCCACTTGGGGTTGTGCAGCTTGGCTCACTAGAGAAGGTGTGAGTTTTATCTCTGTGCACTTATAGCAGTTCCATATCTGAGATCAGAGTGGTAGTTGCATGGCTATCTTTCCCAGGCACAGCAGATAACATACATATCGGTGTGATTCAATATTTACTTGAAAATCATACTACACAGTACATACAATTATAACTCATCAAAAAGATAAACTTACTTAATGTTGCAAAAATACTATTACATATGAGTACACCATTGCATATAAATTACTTCATTTAATAAGAGTTAAATTACTAAGCTTGATTGTATTTTCTGATTGGGTTAAACTGTATTAAACTGTCTCCCCAATATAGTAATTATCCTCATACTTTTTTATGGTTAATATACAATGCAGTTTTATGTGTTTTAAGTGGCTATTTTTTTGTTAGTAATTAATTTCCAAGGGTCCTATTCTTCAGGGTTCAACTGCTGTCATGCTGTTCAGTTTGTCTTAAGCTTACTTTTCCTTTCTTTGTATTACAACACCAGGTCAGAAAAGATATGAAGGTAGTAGCAGATATCAAAAATATGTTCAACACCCTTCATCTCGTTACAGACACGTGTATACCTTCAATCTTGAGCAAGGAACTCCAAGGTCAATCAACATTCTCACCGAGGTCTCACGTGAAGAAATTTGAACCCTCAGATGGTATCACTGACTTTAGAAATCCAATCCCGTCTGCAGTGATGGTGAAAAGAGATCACACAATTAATTATGTTCAAAAATCAAAGGACAGTTTATCAATCGTAATTCCTGACATTAGATCACAGCTCACTGAACAAGATAGCCTTCTCATCCACGCAAACAATGCTGGTATGAGTGGCACTGAGGCTGGTGATTTGTCCCCGGATTCCTCTACAGTATCATTTTCGCAGAGCCAGTCTTCATATGTCAGTCATTTGCAGTTGAGTGATATATCGAACTTCCTTCTGCAAGAGGAAGTATCAGTATCTTCTCCAAGTAATCTCACCAGTCTTGGATTTGATTTTGACACTGACATGATTATAAATCTGTGGTCTTCCAATGAATTGATAGATCTACCATTTGGTGAGGAGATATATAATGATTATGAAAGTGAATGTGGCCTTTTAACCTTTCCCGCTGATTATGAGCTAACCAGTGATTTTGGTCCACCTATTGAAGGATGGTGCAATGAATATGTGACCAAGGCCAGTATTGTTGGTGAAGATGTATGTAGTGTCTCAAGTTTGATCTGCCATACAAATTATATTGGGGGTTTTGAATCGCCCATCAGGAAATTCAATGGATTCTCCAATGAGCTAATCAGCCAAGAAGATCTTTTGGATGCAGTAGTTGCTAGTGCAGTGACCATCTCAAGTGGTACTGCATCTGGTAGACTTAACAGTGTTAGATCCTCAACTACTTCATGTGGACTGTTAAGTCCTTGCCAAACCCAGAGTCAACCTCAACCTGATCACTTGGTAGGTGATTTAGGTCAGTGGGGTTATGGAATGACTGCATTTGCTGACGAGCAAAAAGTTCCTGAAAGTTGTGTATCTGAATATTCATCGAAGAGTGTAGTTACCGTACAGGTCGATGAGATGCAGAAGAAAAGAATACAGTCCAAGAGGGGAAGCAAACAATCTGCTATTGGGAAAAGGAAGTCCAAAGTTGCGGATATTCAAAAGCAAAGGCCAAGGGACAGACAGATGATCCAAGATCGTGTGAGAGAGCTGCGAGAACTTGTTCCAAATGGTGCAAAGGTAAAATACTCATATTTGGTGTGTCTTTTCTGATATTTTGGATAAATTTGTACTGATTCTTGATTTATTTCCGCATTTATATAGTGCAGTATTGATTCGTTGTTAGATCGAACCGCAAAGCACATGCATTACTTAAGAAATGCTACCAGCCAAGCTAAGAAGGTGAAGCAACATGTGAATCGCAAGGTGCTTTTGGATTTTCGTTATTCAATTAGACAATTAATAAAATTTATTGTGAATCACAAGGTGCTTTGGATTTTCGTTACTCAATTAGGCAATTAATAAAATTCATACTTACAGTTACAAGTTTATCTAATAGATCAATGAAGCAAAACTGCAAGAAACATAAGACATTATATGCAAGCATGCATTAATACAGTTTCTTGACTAACACAGTTTATACAGGTTATTGGCAGGAAGGACTCGAGATCATCTGAAACACCAAGTCACCATAATGGCAGAGACTGGAGTGTCTGCCCTGTCATTATTGAAGACCTTGATCACCCACAGCACATGCTCATAGAGGTTGTCTTTCTACCAAGTTAGGAACATGTTTTTAAAAAAAAAAAAATTTAGAAAAAGAATCCTGATTTCCTGAAACTGTGATTATTCTGGTACCAGGCATGATGTCATACAATCCTTTAGCACTTTGCGGGGGTTCTGACTTATATTATGGTATATCCAGAAACTTATGTGAGTCGACTTTCCAATAACATGCAAATTTACAATGCCTACTTCTACAGGTGCTATGTGAAGATCATAAGCTTTTCCTGGAAATTGCCCAGGTGCTCCGGGATTCGGGCCTGACCATCTTAAAAGGGGTAACAGAGGCACGCTCCAACAAGATATTGGCCCACTTTGTTGTTGAGGTATTAGACAGTCTCGGACCTCTTAGGTGTAACTGATTTCTTCTTTTTTGTTTTCTATTTTTCTTCACTCTTGCTTATAAGCCATTTGATTATCTTAAAGAGTAAAGAGTAACATTATGACGTTCCTGCAGGTTTCAACTGGCTTCAATAGGATGGATATATTCTGGCCCTTGATGAACTTATTGAAGTTGTGCAATCCGGTTCCTACCATTTTCTGAGACTTTTTCTGTATTAGTCCTGGAGTTCAGGAGATTATGGTATTGGAGTTTTCATTATTAGGAGACCTTTTTAATAGGAGAACCTAGATGTAGACCCTGGATTATATTTTTGATCATATCAAGTAAAACTTCATCACAGATTGCAATAAATTTTTATGCGAATTATATGATACATATAGAACATGTAATATACTGATATAATGGATTTATATTGTTCTATGGGTATATATCTTGGAAGCTAGTTTTCTTTTCATCAAAAGGGTGGTGAAGAAGTTCAGTGAGGTTGAGAATTGATAACAAATTTTTCCCTGAAATCATATGTACAGAAGTCTGGATAGTAGTATTCAACTTTTTGCTCTCCTTTCCCAGGCAACTGTCAGGTCCTGCATCTCCTGCAAGTTGGCATTTCTGCACGCAAGATAGTTGGAGATTTCAATGAAGGTACACAAACTGAACTTAATTGTCTTTCTTATAGGTTTCATCTCGCGTCTAGTTAAATTTGCTTAAGCATGAGTAGCTTATCAAATTGAAGAGCTGCACATTTTAAGTGAAAATGGCATTATTGGTTGCAGTAATTCTGATAAGTGCTGTTATCCGTCAAACCGTTACAATGTTGATTGTTCTGGGTTTTCATGGTCAGAACCTCATTGGCTCATGGTTGCCATCCTCCATTACCAACTTTTCCTTTATTAATAAAAGTAATCTTTATGATTGAGTTATTTTGCTATTTTTGGCTGTAAACTTGAACTATTTCCATTTTACTGTGTTGCAGAGCAATCAAGTTACCGCTACAGCTGGATTTTCCTTGGCTATGATAACAAAGTTCAGAAGTAACCCTCAGCCAAAGTACCACTTGAGACTGTCTCCAGAAAGACTTCATGCTGGAGGGGGATGCTTCAAAAACAAAAAAAAATGCTGGAAGGGAATTGCCAAATCTTTGGAGAACTTATGTGAGGGAGCACTGACTAGGAAGTATATTTTCTTTTGAATTGTAATACTTAATAGGGAAAGCTTGGAAATAATAACTAACATTGTTCTTAGTTGGCAAGATTTGATTTTTCAGTGAAAATAGGAGAAGAGTTAAAGTGTTCCTGACAGGACAGGTTTCTTTGCAGAGCCTGAATTCAAGTAGGCTGTTACTACAACAATAACAGCCGTTTGGGCTCATTAGGTTTTTCTATCGGTAAAGGTGCAACCATTTTCTTGGTTTCACTTTTGTCCGCCCTAGTAAATGTATTCCAATATTTGGGTTCATGAGAAATGTTAACAGTGTGTAATGTCCATATCAGCATAAGTTTTAATACATGTGGTGCATCAAAGTGCAACTCCTCAAACTTTCAGTCTTTTCCTAACAACTCATTGAGTTCTGACACTAACAATTCGAGAACTCTAGTTGTTAATCGTTGATTATCATTTTATTGACAAAAAAATTATCATTATCATCTTATTGACAAAAAGGGCAAAATTCATAAAAAAAAGTCTAAATCACCAAAGAAGTGACCATCGAGTGGAAAAAGTAGCAGAGTTACAAATTAAAATACTTATTACCCACAACAGCATCCCGATAAATACAAATTAGAGTACCCAAGCGAGTACCTTTTAAAAAATTGTGTAAATGGCTTAATTATTTAAGAAGTGCATTTAGTTGTACTAATTAACTGATTCATCGATCTTTTTTAATTTAATACTTCCTCCGTTTCAGGAAAAGAGTTACTTTCTCTTTAAATTTTTGTTCCAACAAAAGAGTTACTTTCATTTTTTTTAATATAACAAACTTTCAAAACTACCATTGTTATAATGTGATTATTCTCATTATAAAGATATATGTAGTATTAAAGTTTTTGTTAGGGTAAATCTGGAAATAAATTATAAAAGTTATTCTCTCTCATCTTGCCTTAATAATTGTGCAAATAGGAAAAGTAACTCTTTTCCTGAAACGGAGGGAGTATCTTATTTGGTTGAAAGAATTGGAATCCTAGAAATTTAATAATCCAATTTTTAAAATTAAATTACTAAATAATTAAATTTAAATTTAAAATTTTTATGTTTAGTTGGGGTAATTTAATTACTTATGTTTTTATCTCGAAATCCAATTCCATCACATTATTGGTGTGCAACGGATATCTAGTATTTTGGAAGGAATTGGACTCCTAGGTGTTGATGGTGGATATTTGACGAAGAGTAAAACATTCATTTTGGGTAAATTTTGAGACCAGGGGTAAATAGTATGAGGTCTGCCCAATGCTAGATGGAGAGGCGCATAATAGATCGATATGAACATCATGAGTTGTCCCGTAATAAAACCCATTGTTGCTGATACCTCCTTCTCGGTTCTTTCTTCCATAACCCGAGCTCGGAGAAGGAAGAGATAAAAGGACAAAACCATTATTTTATAATTAAAATGAAAAGTCATATTCAAAGGTTTTGAATTAGGGACAAAATAGTTATTTTATCAAAAGTCGGCGAAAAGAGCAAAACGGTTATTTTGGAAATTCTCTCAATATTACCCTCAATACTTAATTGTCACAATATTCTAGTGTTATGTTCAAAAACTGATTTCCTAAAAAATATTTTATTTTCATCAAAAATAAGTCAGTAAATTGATTTATAGCTTTTCTCAGCAGAATTCTATAAGTTTACTATGAATATTTGCCCTTTCAGACATACGGGCTAACACCAAATGGTCCCGAGGAAATGGCATGGATGTACATAACAAGAATGGTCTTAAGAGCGTATCAAATTATGGTCTTAAGAGCATATTAAGGAATGGTGGAAAGAAGAAACAAAATAAAACAAATAATAATATAAAAAAAGGAGCAGAGGGACCAGGACCGACACCGGCCGGCCATTGGTCGGTCCCACTTTTATATTTTATTGTTATTAAATCTCCTCTATCTAGGATTTGATATTTTCACCAAGTTTCTCTTAGATTCTCTTTTGCTACAAAGATCATTAGATATACAAAGCAACCTGGGATGGTCCCGCTACTATCATGACCGGTCCATATCCTATTTAATTCATTAAAATATTTTTATTTTAATATTTCTTAAATCTTGATTTTTATATCAAAATCCTATTTCGTCTTTATATTAAAAATCTCTCTCCTAGTTCTTATTACCAAAAATATCAAAATATTACCAGAGAGACGAAGAAAGACAAAAATAATCAGCAATGGCCCCACTACCCCATGATAGCCCGTGCTACCACCATAGCCGTTCCTCCCATCACCATCTTGGTCGGTCCCTCCTCTACCACCTTGGTTGATCCCTCTGCCACTCATTTGGTTGGTCCTTCTGCCACAATAGATTTTACTACCTAATATTTATTGGCCTTGACACCATTTTAATTAGGTCCCGCTACCTAATTTTAAATAATTCTCTCTACATTATTTTAATTAGGTCTTGCTACCTAATTTCTAATGGTCCGCTACCGATAATTTGAGTTGGTCTTGCTACCAATAGTTTAATTGGTACTGCTAATAATATTTTAAATTTTTTTTGCTACCAATATTTAAATGGTCTTGCCATCAAGATTTTAATTGGTCCCGCTACCAAGATTTTATATTTTCATTTGCTGCTCAAACCGTCTTGACAAGATTAAATATATTGTTGACACTAGCATTTATTTAATCGATACTCATACGAGTTTCCTGTCAATGCTTGACATATCAAACCTTGTATAATTATATATGCATATATATACTGGTCTCTGCTTGATCCAGCAATCTCATCAGACTTATGTCTACCAATCCAACAAGACCATCCAAACATCATTGTTGCCTCAGCTGACACTATGATATGCCACGACTACAAATGTCAATACCAAATTCTATCAGACTTTTTATGTCTATGGTATATTAAGCATCATTGCTTGTATCAACAAACACTTTATGCTTAATTCACTAAAAAAATGAGTTTCTACGAAGCATGCCCGACTCACCACTGAGAAGTATGTCAGACTCATCAATGTGCTACGACCAACATCAGTCTAGCTAGGTCAACGATTAACCATATAAATACACGTCTATAAAATAGACTTAACCATGCTCAAGATATCAATTATATCACGTAGGATTTTGGTCTGGCAGCCTACAGCACGTGCGGTATAGCAGTGCACCCACGATGAGAAAGTAAATAAGACGTGCCGACAGTTGAAGGAGAAAACGGAGTAGTGGTTTTACGACCATCAAGTATCCCTAACAAAGCGGAACTGGTTTCACCATGATTTCCACTACTCTATTGTTCCACTTCTTTGCAACTTCCACCACTTACGAAATCAATATGTTAACTACCACTGCTACAAATAGGCTCTTCGACCGAATGACAAATCATCACACAATAATCTTAGAAGCATCTCAGAAAACTCAAACTTATGCAAGATAATATGATTTTCATCTTCATAGCAGTTCAACACATCCTACTACTGGCATTTAATTCCATTGATATCAATACCTTCTTTGTTTCCTTCCCTACAGATCGACCCTTCTTTTTCTTTTGTGACCGAAACAAAATTGGGATGACCATTTCTTGGTTTAGGGATTAGACGAATTTTCATCTGCTTACCATTATTTTCCCCTTTTACCCTTAAATTCGTTTTTACTGACAAATACTAGGAATAAAAAATCTTAATTTGTCAAATTTTTCTTTTTTGGTTCAAGTAATTGGTCATATTCCCTATGAATTGGATTACTTAGCCTTCAATTCCTTGAACCAAACATGATATAAAATTTATCATTTTTTTCTCTCTAAACATTCCATTATAATGCAAAAGAACAGCCCCTAGATTTGCTTCACTATCTTTCTACTGTTTTTGTTTCTTCACTCCCAAAGGTTTGATTTGATAGATTCAGGAAAGAATCAATGAAATCCAAATATAAATGTGGATTCAACTATTGTTCCTCCTCAAAACAATCAAGCATTAGAAGTACATTTCCCTGCTTTTACCAGAAATCCAGCCTTGGAGCACCATTGAAGCACAAACTTTAGACCAAGAATAAAACCTTCAAAGGAACTTTATAGTTCCATAGTTAAATATGAGAAAAAAAAATATTATTCATACCCAAAGAAGTAAAACATTTAGCCACGGTGAAATCATCTTCAACATCCTATTTTATTTTATCTTCTCTCTCAGAATTTAATGTTTAGCTAGCTTACCCAGGATTTGCAACATATGAGTAATATTTCCCAATTCCTGATCATTTAAGTGTTAGCTTTATTTTGGTTTAGCAACAAATTATGTTTTGATTTAACTAAGTTGGATTAGTGTAATCCAAATCAGAAAGTTTAAGGTTGAGATTATCTATAAAAGATACTATTATAGTTGAAGGGAGTATGTGGAACTAATATCTCTTTGCCTATTACAGGTGGCATACAAGTTAATATATGTTATTATAGGGTTGTTCTTAACCTGATGATGGCAGGTTGAAGGACACGTGTCCTAGTGAAGCATGTGGTAGACTCCATTCTAGCCTCTTGTTTAAATAAAGTTTATACCATCATTCAATGACATGAGAAGATAGAATTGGAAGTTTACCAAGAAGAAAAATTCCTTATTCTACAAGTTATATTGATCTCTATTCTAAGGTATGTACCTAACTACATTTACTTATATGAGTGAACTATCTAGTTAAATAATTAAAGATCCTAAACATAAAGTTATTATAAGCATAAAATACAGATTTCTGATCATGTTAAGTGAAGTATGAATCATGATTAACCTAAATTAATCATATGAATCATGCTTAGTCTAAAGTAATCATGTTTAGTTGTTGATATTCTAACATTGGTATTAGAGCTATAGGTTTAAACAAAATATTCTACAACTACTATATGTTTTTTTGGTAACCAACTTGTTAGTTCTGATCCTTAGAATCAAATGATATGATATGTTGTATTTCTTTGGAAATTCTTGTGTATCTTTGTTATATTCTATGTATTTCCAAAGTGATACTTCAAAAGAAACAAAGGTACATGTTCTTGAGTTAAAGGGATGCATAAAGTTGCGTTCTGAGGTCACTTGTATGACTATATCCAAAATTGAGTTATACTTATGACATCTTGAATGGAAAAAAATGATTTACTTGTATGTGGTAGGTGATAATTCTTTAAAATCAAAGGTGAAAAGGGATTATTATGTACTATATATGAGTTTGTTAGTTTTTCTTTTTTATAGTTTGGGATTTTGACATATTGTAGTTTCGTCCAAAGATAAAGCTACGGGATATCAACTCTGAAATCAGAATGATTATAATAATATATATATATATATATATATATATATATATATATATATATATATA
>JAJJMC010027464.1:2013648-2160116 GCA_023531435.1 Papaver californicum | reverse complement strand
ATATATATATATATATATATATATATATATATATATATATATATATAAGTATGTTCTGATTTGTTATATCTATATGCTACTTCATATGTTGATGTCGTATGCATGATCATATCATAAGGTTTAATGATTTATCATGATGCAATGTTTAATTTATCATTCATATGAAATATTCTTAAAATTTTAAATGATATCACAGTTACAAACATGAATCATGTCCAAGTTCAAGGGTTTATAGCTGGTATTGATCCATTGAATGGCACATTACTCAAGGTGGAAGTCGCAGGTGAAATAGCTTTGGGTTACTTAGATTATGATATCGATATGAGAGAACCTAAACCAGAAACACCTCTGATACTGCCAAGAAAAGTGAGAAGCGGGATCATATCAAATGGGAAAAGACAATAGGATGAGTCTTCTTATTATGTGTGGTGCTATTCGTGATACGAGGTGGCATTCCTATCACAGATACAGCCAAAGAACTTACGGAGGTTATTAAGTCGCAGTTCACAAGTTCAGTGAAGTCTATGGTTAGTATATATATGGATCAATTGTCTTCAATAAAGTATAATGGGGAAGGTAATATTCGAGATCATGTCCTTCAGATGGAAGATATGATCTACAAGTTAAGGGGTCTGTATATGAATCTTACTGATGACTATCTAGTTTAACATGCGGTTAATTCACTTCAGAAGCAGTTTGAGGGTTTCAAGATTGCTTACAATGTGGATGAAAGAAAGTTGAATGTAAATGAATTGATTGCTTATTTTGTGCAAAAAAGAAAAGGCAACGCTGCAAAACTATAGAATGTACACATCTTTTTATTGATGGTCCTAGCAAGAAGAACTTCAAAAAGTTAGCTGATAACAAGAAACCTTCTGAGCAAACAAATTGAATTTTGAACAATGAGTCAGCTAATAAAGAAAACATCCCAACTACCAATAAGAATGAAAATTCAGTAACTAAGAAAGATAACAAGGTATGTTTATTTTGTAAAAAGCTTGGCAACTTTAAGAAGTTTTGCCACAAATATAAGAATTGCCTGAAAAAAAAAAGAGAGAAAAAAACAAAGTACATATTTTCATATGATATGTTTTGAGATTAATCTTTTGGATACTCCTTTGAATACTTGGTGGTTAGAAACCGCTGCAATAATTCATATTACTAATTCCTTACAAGCGCTCACACGAAAGAGAAATCTAAGTGAGGGAGATCGGTTTCTATACATGCCAATGCGCAAGGAGTGAAAATTGAATTTGTTGGAAACGTGCAACTAACTCTGGAATATGGATATATTTTGGAACTTTTTGATGTGTTTTATGTACCTAGTGTAATAAGGAGTTTGATATCAGTAGGTACACTTGATACCAAAGGTTTTTTTTTCTGTTGGTGGTGAATCTATAAGTATGTATCATAACACTCAACTTGTTGGTTTTGTGCCGCTTGTTGAATCTATACAAGTTGAATGTTGATTTTTGTGCCACAAAATTAACATTGTGTTTGAATGTTAATGCTTCTATCTCAACTGTTAATTGTACTAAAAGAAGTTTAAATTCTATAAACTCTTTTATGTTATGGCATCATCGTTTGGGGCATACATCTAGAGAACGTATTGGAGAGACTTGTAAGAGAAGGGATTCTCCAGCAACTAAATTTTTTAGATTTCAGTACTTGTATTACTTGTATTAAAGGGAAACTTGTTAAAATGAGAAAGAAGACAACCATAAGAAGTAAAGATTTGCTTGAAATCGTGCATACAGATATATGTAGACCTTTTACCATTGTTTCTAGAGGAGGACAGAGATACTTCATCACTTTCGTAGATGAATTTTCTTATTACCATTATGTGTATCTTATTCAACAAAGGTCTGATGCTCTTGAGGTGTTCAAAACTTTCAAGGAAGAAGTTGATAAGAAGATTAAAGTGTTGAGGTGTGATAGGAGAGGTGAATATTATGGAAAATCATATTCTTTTGGGAAAACCATGGAAACTTTTTGGATTTTCTCCGAGGGCATGGAATTGTACCTCAATTCACTACTCCTGGATCAGCGGAACAAAACAGAGTGGCAGAAAGACAAAACAGAACTTGCAAGGAAATGGTTCGTACTATGCTATGCAATTCCACCCTATATGAACTCTTTTGAGGAGAAGCCTTGAAGACCGTAGTATACATAATGAATCGGGTTACTAGTAAAGCGGTATTATGACATCTTTCGAACTATGGACAGGAATAAAACCTAGTCTTAATCATTTTCATGTATGGGGTTGTCCTGCTGAAGAAAGAGCTCATAATACGTCTGAAAAGACATTTGATTCTCGCACTACAAGTTATTTTTTTCTTGGTTATCCAAATGGATCAAAGGGTTACAAGTTTTATTGCCCATCTAAGCCTTTCAAAATTGTTGAAACTAACAATGCCAAAGAGGATGATGAAACTAGTGGGAGTTCAGAACCAAGAACAATTGTATTTGAAGAAGAAGAAGACACTCTTACTGAACAAAATAAAAATTCAATCCACAAGCAATCTGAAGTTGGTATTCCAGAATTTTCTAAAGATGCTAAAGAAGGTGCATCAGTTCTACGAATATCATCTAGACCAAGAAAGACTGTTGTGAAACCAGTTTTCAATACATTCATGATTGGATCAGATTGTACAGTTGATGATGAAGATAAACTTTTAACATATTCACAAGAAGTAAATGGGAAGAATGCTTTTTTTTTCTTCCTGCCATAGATGAAGAGTTGCAATCAATGAAAAAGAACGAAGTCTAGGATATCGTAGATCTTCCTGAAGGTACAACGACAATTGGTTATAAATAGATTTTTAAAATCAAAATGAATGTTAATGGGAGTATCGAAAGATACAAGGCCAGACTTGTGGCAAAGGGTTATACCCAAGAAGAAGGTACCGACAACGAAGAAACTTTCTCTCCAATTTCTAAAAAGGATTCTTTGGGAATTATAATAGCCCTGGTAGCTCATTTTGATCTAAAATTATTTCAAATGGATGTGAAAACAACGTTTTGAATGGTAAACTAGATAAGAAGATTTATATGTTACAACCGAAAAGCTTAACATCTGAAAAACAAGAGGGTAAAGTCTGTTGCTTGAAGAAATATCCGTATAGGTTGAAACAAGCCTCTAGGAAATGGTATTTAAAGTTTGATCAAGTGATATCCTCATTTGGTTTTGTTGAAAACGCAGTTGACAGGTGCATATATCTGAAAACTAGTGGGAGCAAGTTTATTTTTCCGATTCTATATGTTGATGATATCTTGCTTGCTACAAATAATATTAATATGTTATATGATACAAGGAACTTTCTATCAACCAATTTTGTGATGAAAGACTTAGGAGAGGCATCCTATGTTCTAGGTATTAAGATAAGCCGTGACAGAAAGAGAGGTTTATTAGGCTTATCTAAAGAAGCTTATGTAAAGAAGATTCTAAAAAGGTTTGAAATGTATAATTGTGCAATGGGTGAAGCACCTATTGTTAAAGGTGCCACTATTAGTAAACTGCAGTGTCCAAGATTAGAGCTGGAAAGGAGTCGAATCGACGCAAAACTGTATGCATCAATAATCGTTAGCTTAATGTATGTCATAGTTTACACCCGTCCAGATTTGAGTTTTTTTGTTGGTATGTTGGGACGCTTTCAACACAATCCAGGTGAATCTCATTGGAAGACAGTAAAGAAAGTGTTTCGATACTTGCAGCGAACAAATCTTTTTCAGCTTGTTTACAGAAGATCGAAAGAGTTAAAAGTTGAATGTTTTTCTGATTCTGATTTTCTGGGTTTGGATAGTCTGAAATCTACTTCAGATTATGTTTCTATGTACGCTAACGGTGCTATTTCATAGAAAAGTGTGAAATAATCTATTCAGGCACAATCTATAATGGAGGAAGAATATCTTCCTTTTTATGAGGCGACTACTCAAGTTGTTGGTTAAAGAACTTTATGAGGGATCTTCAAGTTATAGATTCTGCAACTAGACAAATGAAGTTTACTGAGATAACCAAGCTGCAATCAGTTTTGCGAAAGATAATCAAGGAGCAGGAAAAACGAAACATATTGATGTTAAGTATTTCTTGGTAAAACATAAAATCAAGGATCGAAAAATTGTTGTTTCTCATGTTTTGTCTGATAGTATGCTTGCAGATCCGATGACGAAAGGTTTGATTCCTAAAGTGTTTAAAGAGCACAAATCCTCTATGGGTGTTGTTGATATCTTTTAAGTTTTTCTGAAGTTTGTTTTTCTTTTGATTATGTGTTATATAACAGTTTTGCATATCAACATGTTCTTGTTTCATATGTTCTTAACATGTGCTTCTGTTTAGTCTCTTAAATGAGACATAATAAAGTTTTTGTTTTTGCAGATGACAACAGTAAAGGTTTATGCCAGCTAAAAATATTAACTTAATGACAATGGACCGTCTAGTTTTCTGATTATAGAAATGGTGTATGCATCGTTTAAGTGGTGCTTATGTCTCTATAGTCATTTTCCAGCGTGTTGTTCGACTTAAGGATAAGGTTCTTCATGATCTTCACCTCACTGATTGGGATTGAAATTTTCTAAAATCAAAAGAATGGCCACCTATAGTTCTTTTACTTCTATATAATCCAAATTCTTTTACTAAAATGTTTCAAAATTCAAAAGGGATTTGTTGTTGACCAAAATGGGAGAATACTAGCTTTATTTTGTTTAGCAACAAATTATATTTTGATTTAATTAAGTTGGATTAGTGTAATCCTAATCAGAAAAGTTTAAGGTTTAGATTGTGCCTGAAAGATACTGTTATAGTTGAAGGGAATATATGGAACTAATATATCTTTTCCTATTACATGTGGCATACAAGTTAATATGTGTTATTATAGGGTTGTTCTTCAACTGATGATGGCAGATTGAAGGACACTTGTCCTAGTAAAGCATGTCGTGGACTCCATTCTAGCCTCTTATTTAAATAAAGTTTATACCATCATTCAATGACATGAGGAGATAGAATTGGAAGTTTACCAGAAAGAAAAATACCCTACTATACAAGTTATATTGATCTCGATTCTAAGGTATGTACCTAACTACGTTTATTTATATGAATGAACTATCTAGTTAAAGAATTAAAGATCCTAAACAAATAGTTATTATCAACATAAAATACAGATTTCTGAACAATTCAGTGAAGTATGAATCATGGTTAGCCTAAAGTAATCATATGAATCATGCTTAGTCTAAAGTAATCTTGTTTAGTTGCTATATTCTAACAGTAAGTTCTTAAAATTCCAGATACCAAATTTCACTGGCCTTCAGAAGTAGAGGCCTCTTTAACAGTCGCATGTTTACTTCGCAATTTTACGCACTTGTCTTTTCTGCTAATTTTGTTTTTCCTTCCGAGATTTGGTTCTATGCCCCTCCTTAGGCGCTTTCCTTTTCGTAGGGTTGCTTAAGAGATAGAAAATAAATTTTTTGATAGTAAATAATAATTAAAATCCTTGACAGTGGATCCATCTTTACCAGCGATTCATGTTCCAAGCTCCACAACAGCAACATAATCCTACATGAAAAGACATTATGGAACACCTACTGGACTTTTCCACACTGTCTACACAGGGCACTAAAGCCACCATATTCTCGTGAGGCATAACTTCCTTCCAAATTACAGAACATGTGCAAGAACAATTCAGGCAACATTCCTGACCAATTCATTATCCCTCCGATCACTTCATCACTGTTCGCCTTACTAACCCCACTTTGACTCCCCAGTGATCATACTCTCGTCCACCTTACTCTCTCCCATTACCACTAATCCATCCAGACTGACCTTCTCTCCCAGTAAACCTTCACTAAATCATCTTTCTCAAATAGTCACCTATCTTCATCCTAAACCATCAATATTGTACCTCAGGCGCTAGCATCATGAGTTTCGGTATGACATCACTTGTTTTTCCTTTGACAATGCAACTAAATACTTGCCTAGAAGAATGAAAAGCAATTTAGAATTGTCTATACAATAAATAGCAGACAAAGCAATGTTTTGCTTTTCTTTTTCACTAAACCTTCATCATAAACCTTCTTCTATACTACCTTTATTTATATATATATATATACATGTGCTACAAAGTTTTCGATAAAGCATTGTTCGTGATTTTTGATCGTGTAGATGATTTCAGAGGAAAAAAAACACATCACCATTCTAGCCTTTATAAATTCTAAGTTCATCAAAAGTTAAAACTTTTAATCAATTAATTTTCTATTCAGTTCCTACACTCTTTATGTTCACCATAAAAGCTCATTTCAAAAATCTACTAACAAATATAAACCAGCTTGATTTCGGTACAAAATGGGAATAGCTAGGCACCAATGGGCTATACGGTACTGTGTACCACATTGGACAGTAAGAGACCTGTGGATATGTATTTACAAAAAACGTACACCCCAAACCTCCAAGTTGACCTCTGAGAGTGACTAAAAGCAACAGTTACTGCAGTCGCCTTCTCGTACGCCTAGCAATAGCGTCAATTGGGACCTCATCTGGGACAATATTGAGGCTGATGTTGCTGCTGTTTGCATGTCGTTTCTTGCTTGGTTGGCGCGACTCATCATCGACAACTGCAATTGTCTCCAACAGCTCTGACAGTAAAGAGGGACAACTCTCCTCCAGATAAGCAAACCCTTCAGACTGCATCACCGCTGCACATGACAGTTTTAACCAAACACCTAAGAAACACTTGCTACCCATCATGTAAAACATTAACAAAACTCTCCTGAAAGTGCCTCTTAAACAAACCAAAACTGCATTATCTAATCAAACTGGATAATATCTATATATCATGAGACCACGACTGAATCCAAAACATAAAAGAAAGGGATTATTGAAGTGGCATAATTTAACAGTCAGTTTCACCTTCTAATAACCAGGTATACAAAGGCAGCGTGCAAACAGATACATATCAAACATGTTGAAGTATTTTAACCTAAATGGACAATCCTTTCTGATTCTCAAACAACACTCACCTCCTAAATTTCCTGGCTTAGCTGCATATTTGAGACAAACAGTTTTCAGCTGTGAGCAACGGTGTTGTTCAGCTAGGGCCAATGTAGTTGCAACCGTGTCAGTTGTAACTGCTTCACATAATTTTGCCTCACACAAGAATTTCAACCGATCTAGACCAAATCGATCTGATGCAGCTAATAGATGCTGCACCATTACAGTTGAAGTGCAAGAAGAGTCGAAGCCAGAAACTTCATTTGCATCGGGAAGCTCATCTGAGTACATAAACAGCAGCATAGCCTGCAACACAACATGTAAAATTAAATATTCATGAGTAAATAAAAAGAAGCAAGTAAACTAAAAACAAGTAGCCAATCACAAAAACATGAAACAAGGACATTATTATAAGCATGAGAAACAGAGGAAACACAGTATCCAGCAATTGAGTTTTTTGTACATTTTGTCACACAGACTGAATCTCATATTCTCATATAAAACCAGTGTGTTGAAGATGCAAGAAACATCATCAGTTTCAAGCAATGAGATGAAAAATGTATTACCTTAAAGACTGAGGGCTCAACATCCTCCGTGACTACCTTATCCATGTTTGGGTCTCCAACCAATCCAAAGAATTGGGCTCTAAAAACAGGAGATCGAGCAGCAAGCACCAGCTTATGCGCTTTAAATGTTTCATCGCCGACCTCAAATGTGATATCAGTAGCAGTACCTGATTTCAGCAAAGTCTTGAGGCTCTGACCCATATCTGATGGAGGAACAGTAACACTACAACGTTTCGGCCCTTCAGTACGACTTCTGACAACACCCACGGTGCAATGCATTGCGAGACAGTCATCCTTGAGAAAATCAGAGCATTCCAGAGTTGACCTTTTGAAGAATCGCTTATATCCCCTGTAATTAATCCATCTAGAAACATCAATTACACACATTTTTCAACCAACCCATTCATGGTGAAAGTAGATAACAGAAACCAGGCATAGCATGTGACTAAGTGAGTACCCACCAAAACACAAAAACATTCCACAAGTATAGTCATGGTCGGTTTTCCACATTCAAAGTAACAACATTCTGCATTCAATGAACATGAACTAATATTTAACTCCAACATAATATTCACCAAGAAAATATTGGGTCTAAGAAAAGGTGTGAGAAATAATCACTTATCAGCTACTCGTACATAACTCAGAATAAGTAACAGATACAAGAAGACCTTAACTTAATCATAACCACTAACATAACTCAATAAAAAGGTATCCAAAATTAATAGAAGTGTAGGATAACCATATCTTAGATTTCATAGCAATTCAAAAGCCAAATACAATAATAGCTTAGACCATCATGTTCTAAATTCCAACAAAATGTAGCATAATTCTTCATTAATGCATCAATTACGGAACATGATGAGGGAGCATATTAGGCTTCTTTTCTATTTAAGAATATATACTACTGCTAGTTTCTATTCTGTAGAGGTTGTTTCGAGTATTGTGTTTCTTTTCCTAGGATTGTCTACTCTAGCATACAAGCAATTTTTAGTCAGTTTCTTTTATTTTGATCTATCATAGAGTCAGTTATAGGTACACTTTTTACTTAGTATTTCTAGGTTCTATAGTTCAAACCTTCTCTTCGACTCGTTTGTTTCTGTTCAATTCATTAATTCATCAGAACACCTATAAGTCTTTGCTAAACTATCTCCATAGAACATTAAAGCCAAATTACTTCCACCAAAACTGGGTAGACTAAGAATTTCAATACTCCATCTTTATTTACCATTCCTTTTCAACCCTAAGCCCTAATTCAAGAAACCAAATCGAAGGATAATTCAGTTCACTATGTTTTACTTATCCACAATAACATAGTCAACGAATTCCCAGTTACAACGCCAATGGGAACGTTCAATAAGTCTATTGGAATTGGCTCTGTATCAATGGAATCTCATCATCCATACATAACGAATTGGTATGGTATATTCATACCATAACATATGAACAGTAAGAACTAGAATTCTTATCAATACTGGAACTCATAGGGAAGAAAATGGATTTATGGATGCTTCCCTAACAAGCTACCTACAAAGAATCACAATTGAAATGCTTTAAATAGAATAGAAAACTTACCACATGCTTCCTCGATATTTCAACGTATAAGGACCGCTCTCAAGTGCACGATCAAAATGGCTATGAACTTTATGTTTTCCTTTACCACTTTGATCTAATAATGTCAGTTCAAACAATGCCCTAACATCAGTACCCTCACTAGCTAACGCAATAAAAACCGACACATAAACCGAACTATCTTCTGGATTCTTCCCATCTGGGTAGAAATAGATTGCCCATTCATAACCACCAACTGTAAATGTATCACTTTGTATGTATTTACCAGTACCCATACCTTTAGCCAAAGAATACCCTTTTATCATATACTCGTGTGAACCATTCACAGTTTCATTAATCGATTTCGATGATGATGATGGCGTTTCTTGATTAGAATTTAAAGATCTCGTTTCTGCTCTATCCATATCTAAATTCGCCATGATAATATTTGGGCAAGCCATTATCCCAAAATCTGATCAAGAAGTTCAAGAAATTGATGCCCTAAATTTCGAATTCGAGATACCCTAGATACATGAACTTTAAGGAGTCTTGAGAAGAGAAAGGAGAAATAGAAATGTGACTGGATACTTTGTGTTTATTATAATAAACTATACTATGCCCGTGCCGCCAAGCCTATGGCGTGGCTTTTTTCCTTAGCCATATCTTAATTATAGCTAAGAAAAAGTGGATCCACAAACCATCATTATGGGGAAAAAACTCGTTTAGCTTTCCGTCAGTACAGTGTTTTATGGATATTGAGTATTCGTCTTAGGCAATGGGTTGACTTAAGCTTTTGAATATAGAAGTTGTGCGAGTTCCTCCCCATTCTTCTCTTTAAACTTTATTTATTTCTCCTCCATTCCCAATCCATTTTTCTTCCTTTTAATTTTCAAGGTGTTTGAAGTCGAATTGTTATGTGAAATTAAAACGGTTTGTTCCATACATATACGTGATTCTATTGCATCTTTTAATTTCGAATTCCATCCACAAAATCATCAAAGGTAAGTAATTCTATTTATAGGGTTTATAATGCAATTTATTTTTGAAAATCATGAATTTGTTGATATTAGGTTGATTAATTACATTGTAAACAACTCAGTAACAATATTAGAACATAGATATAGTATAAAATCCATGATTATTATCTGTTTTGTGATCTGTTGTTGATCAAAATCCTATCTAAAATGAAATTGTTAATATTTTATTGGTGTTGAATGTTGATTGAACCTAATTTGATGTAGGGTATTGAGAAATTGGTCTACGTACCGGAACTGATAACATTCGAGATTATGCAGGATTATACACGAAAGATCCTTTTTTGGCTCTCTCTTTAGCCATATGTCTTTATCCCTAAGAGGTATTCCTCAAATTGAAATTCTTGTTGTAAAGGTACTATGAGTCTTATATGTGCATATGTGAGACATACATACAAAATTGATTTGGATACTTCATTGATGAAGAAGAAAAAGACGTGATGTTGTTTCAGCTAATGACATTGGATGTTCGTAGGCGTATTATTTGTCAACAGATGCCTAAGGAAGTGCAGACACGATCACGACTTACCTGAGATCGAGTGTGGCATGATGGGAAAATTATAAATGATTATTTCACTCCCGGAACTGGTTATACTTCAAGACAATTTAAACAACGTCTAGGCATGGATGAAGTATTATTTGAAAAATTGTTAAGAAAATTACTCGAAGTGGACGCAAAATGGCATCAACGTCCGGATGCAACTTATGTAATGAGGCATTCTCCACATATGAAATTAGTTGTCATGATGAAATGTTTGTGCAAAAGTACAGTCGTTGATCGTATCAACGACTACACTCGTATGAGAGCCACAACAACATATTATTATCTAAAGAGATTTTGCAACACAATATGCAACTATTTTGGCCCAAGATACTTGCACGAACCTACTCCTGAAGATGTGAGGAGGTTGTTAGTTGATAATCAAACCCAGGAACATTATCTCTCAAAATTTCATAACAAGCATCATACTTGAATGGTTGTCATGTTTGTTTTTGAAATTGCTCGTGACTATCTCGAGTATGAAAGATTGGAGTTAAATCAATAAGTTAATTACTATTATCACCAATCGGAAATAACTTAATTCAGTTATACAACTTACCAAATTTTCATGTGAAGCACCGCTTTTAGTTTGTCGATATATAACGTAAAAAATCGACACGAATTCTCTCACGTATTTTTTAATTGCTTTCATCTTAGTTTTTAAGGATTTTGGATCCCTTTCATAAGCATTTCCGTTAATAGATACAAATACTTCGTGAATACGTTCCCAAAATAAAGCGGATGCTTGCTGAGAACCAATGATTTCATCAACACTCGTAGAAACAAAATCATTTGTAAGATCAATATCTTTTTTTTGAAAAAAAAATCATATTAACCATATTGAACTAAATTAAGAGAAGAGATTTTGAGTTGTATAGGGTTAAGAAAATTAAAGAAAATATCAATTGATTGAGACAAAATGATAAATTTAAGGAGATTGAGTAGGAATCAAGTTAAGAGAAATTGATTTAGTGTGATTTGAGAAGAAAAAGAGGTTGCTAAATATAGAGATTTTTTCTCCAAATTTTAAAAACATACCCGCTAGAATCCGAGGGTAGAGAACATAAAGACGTTAATAGTAATGTATGGCCAAGATTGGGTGTGAGATATGTGTAACAAACAATAATCAAACAAATATATTACACTGAGACGGAAACTCAGTATCCTTCGAAAATTGATGTGTTTTAGAAATAGTGGCCAAGATTGGATCTTTAATTCTTTAATACTAAAAATAAATAATTTTAAAGTAAAATTGATTTAAGATTATGGAAAGAAATGAGACCAAGGATTCCACCATCATCCAATTTTTCAAGTGATTTAGAATTAATAATCATCTTGCAACTCATACATTCAATTGATTCTAAATATTGTCAAAGTTAGATTTTCAAAATAATAGTTGTAAATCAAAAGTATGAGACATCAATGGCTCTAAACTAAGCATGACTCATCAAAAGAAAACACAACTAATTGACAAAAAATATTATTTTAAATTTAATTCAAAGCAAATAATCATAAAAGAATTGCAAAAAATTAATAAGATAAAAATATACCACTTTATTATTGGAAAAATGGCTTCCTCCGTCGCCTTAGCAATAGGGTCTAGCACCTCATGTCAAACACTCTCTCAAAATACATGTGCATGATTCAAAGTGCTTAAAAGAAGAGAAAAACAGAAGTAACACAGAAAAAAACAGCTACAGTTATAATGTTGTTGAGACTGTTTTTTGTGTTGCTGAAAAGAGAAATTGAAACAAAAAATAAAAGACGGCTTCTGGGCGCAGTAAAAGAAGAAAGAAAAGGTGACGTGATTAAAATTTGTTCTCTTTTGTGGTCTGTACTCCTTCTTCTTCTTCACCAGCGAACATAAATTTTTCTCTGAAATTTTCTCCCGACTCCCCGCTGCGTTTTTCTTTCTTCTCTTTGCTATGAAGCACGGTCACTAGCCTACTTTCTTGGTTACTATCCAAGTCGGATGCTACAATCATAGGCAAAGTCTCATATGGGCTTAAATACACATACTTCAGGGTATCTGGTAGTTGTTTAAGGTCCAACTTAGGAGGCTCTTCTAAAGAAGGAATTAGGGTAGACTTAGAAACTGGTAGTGGTTCAAACTTAGCTTTACATCCATTACTAGTGTCTATCAAAGGGGCTGAATCTAACAAAGCATTCACCTCATTAATCACACTATCATCATCAAAATCAAACCCAAAGTGGGCTAGGCATTTTTCTAATGGATCTTCTAACAAAGTGTTTGGTAATGACTCTTGAGCTAATGTTCCTATCATGTTCCCCTCTTCAATGCATGTGTCATTTAGATCAGGTGGTTGCTTACTAATATTGAAAATATTCAACTCAAGAGTCATATTACCAAAGGATAAGTTCATAATACCATCGACAGTTAATGATCGCATTAGATGTAGCTAAAAACGGGCGACCTAATATTACAGGTATCTGATTCTCTGGGTCAGGGACATGTTGGGTATCAAGGACAACAAAATCCACTGGATAAATAAACTTATCGACCTCAATAAGAACATCCACTGGATAATATCTTTCCTTAACTCATTTTCTTCGATTGTTAACAGTTTCTCCTTGTTCATGTTTTTAATCATTCATCTTTAGAACATTGAGGACAATGTTAGATTTAAGTTTGGGGGTAAAGGAGAAACTTTTAAGTTGAAATATGAAACTCCAAAGTCTAGAAACTTATGAACAATTCAGGATGACACTAACCATTCTAGGTATATGGAAACTTAACTCTTTTTCTATAGAAATTGGTGTGCCCAGCTAAATGGTCTATTCATAAAAGGACAGAGTTCAGGTGTTAGAAATAACATGATAGTCGTCACCATATCTCGGAGTCTATCTCGACCATATCACCTTCTATTTTTATTTTTGCAATTTTGTGTTTCTCTAAGTGATTTGGTGGGGCACCAATATTGAATTGTTATCGCCGCCAGGATGGAGTAGAGTGTTTGAAATTATTAGATTGTTATTCGGACCAAAAAAAATATCGAGTAGTGACATTTGATAGCAATATGTATGTGTTTTCCCTGTCTCCGTCGCCTAAGCAAGCGTGGAACGCAGGATCCATGAGAATTATCATGTAAGATGCTGATAAGGAGCATGCGCTTGGATTCAATTTGATCCAATCATGTTGTCAATATATTTAATAATTTTTTATTTTCAATAAATCGATCATTAGGACCCTTATATATACCAGTTGAGTCGATATTGATATTAGTGTTAAGACCAGTAGGAGTGTATCTCAATCCATTAGGATTCATACGCAAACTTCATCATCTTCATATCCGTCTTCTAAATCTTTTCATGTGATTGAACTTTGATAGATTTTGAGTATCGTAGTTGAATGACTATCTAAGTAGAGCTTTGTCTTCTTATAAATTTTAGTACGCTGAGTGCAAACTCGTGTACATCAATTGCACTCATATAGGGTAATGATTCCCATAGCCGAAGAATTTAGTATACCAACTAAATAGCTTGTTTAGTGTTTACACTCAATCGTTCACAAGTAGCTAGGGTTTGGAGTAAGGTTTTGTGGGTATGCCTCTTGTAAACCCTCACGAGACTATAACTCGTCCACTAGGGACACCTAGGGGTTCAAAGGCTTGTTACACATGCTAAGTGTGACCGTGTCCTCAACGAAAGGGAGTTGTTGTAGTTTAGTTAGTTTAGATTTGTAGTTTGCTCGAGGACTAGCAAAGCTAAGTGTGGGGGAATTTGATAAGTGCATAATTTACATATTTTAAGTACCATTTCCTTATACTTATTTTCTAGATTTTATGTGAATCACTGTGTATTATTATTACTTTTGTACTTTATGTATTTTATTAGATTACATCTCTGAAAAAAGTGAAATGGAGCATTACAAGGGAAGAATTATCAAAGAACCAGTGTTTCTCATTCAAACCCAGGATTTCTACCATTCATGCTGTAGATGATTGAAATACGAAGCCAACGCAAAAAATGAGGTCATTCCGAGTTCGTATGAAGAAGTTATGAGCAAAACCGTGCAATCAACTTGGATTTGGTATCTGTTGGGCCTTATTGGGCCTGCGCGGGAAGAGACATAAGGAAGCGTTTTGGGCTCGCCTTTGACGTGAAAATTAGGGTTTTTGTTGGTTTTTGAGGAGGTTAAGTCTCCTAATTGGATAAGGAATCAAAAGGAAGTGAAAAAGTTTAATGAGATTAGGTTTCCTGGTTGGATAAGGATCATGAGGAGGTTACCAAAGCCTATATAAAGTGGAGCCTAGATACAATTTTGGGACAACTTCCCACAGATAGAAAACTAGGGTTTAGTTTTGCTTTTCAAAAACAGTTTATGATTTTCTTTAATATTTTAATGGCTTTTAAGAAAGCTATGTCTAGCTAAACCCAACCACTGAGACAATGGAGGAAACCATATTTCATGAATGAATGGTAACTATTTTTGATTCTTAATGACTTTTGCATTAATTTTTAATTGATTTATGATTTTTCTTAATTAGTTGTGATTTTGTTTGATGGTGCATGCTGGGACTTAAGAGCTTTTGATGCGCCATGCTTGTGATTTACAATTAATATTTTAGAAATCTACTTTTGGCAAAGAAACAGAGTCAATAAAAGAGCTATAATTGTTAAAGAATCATTGTAGAAATCATTCAGAAGTGATTTTGTTGGAATCCTGAGTTCCAGTTCTTCCCAATATTATCAAAATATTTTACTTATTTTCTAGTTTAAATCAAAATTAGGTCTAAAATGAATCTTCACAAGTCTCAGTGAACGAACTATTTTACCACTTTTCTAAAACGATCAATTGTGATAATAAGTCATTGAAACTTTCCAAATACCTATATAAAGATTCTCCCTCTTGTTGAGCAAATGTGCAAATTTTTTGCCTAATAGATGATGTTTTGTACCTAGGGAAAAACTTCTGGAAAAAGGCAGATGTAAGTTGTTCATAGGTTTCAATGGACTCAGAAGTCAAACTATATAGCCAAGATTTGGCTTTGTCTCTTAGTAAAAAAGGAAACAATCTAAGTTTCAATGTTTCATTATCTAGGTCCTTAATCCTGATAGTTCTACATATTTCCTCAAAATCCCTAACATGGATATGGGTTTTCTTTTTCTTTCCCTAAGAAGATTGGGAGCATATGTATGGTCCTAGGTTTTAACTCATAGTTTGCTTCAGTTCCAGCTAACTTGATACATGCTGGACGAGAAGTCCTAGTCGGGTTCAACAAAGCTTTTAAAGTTGCCATTGTTGGCGCTATCAAAGGACTAGAAGTAACTTCTTCACACAATGTCAAGTTCTCAAAATTGAAATTTCTAAAAACAGAGCCCTCAAAAGAAGAGTCTTCGAGGTCCTCGTTTCCAGGGACAGAACTACTAGGTTTGTCACTAATCAAACGACCTAGAGTGTCTCTTTTCCAAGCTCGCTCAGTGATGATTTCAAGCGGTTTTGGCATACACTAAAAATAATCCGAATTGGAAGGGAATTCTAAACAATCACAAGCAAGACTGACTCAACCAAATCAAACCTATTGAATCTAGCAAACAAAAATCATGATGGATCCATTTAGATTGTTTCTAGACCAGCTTTTATTCTTTAGAAAGACAACTAGTTATAGTTTTAGCAAACCTCTTAGAATGATCTGAATTAGATTAAGTCGAATAGAAACAGGATAAGCTCTAAGGAGCTTTGATAACCCTGTCTCTTTTGAAACGTTTCCTTGGGTTACAAGGCGGCTCTAATCAACTTAAAATAATCTTCCTGAACTATGAGTTAGGCTAACAGAGTAACCAATACATTCCTTTTGAATGACTTTCCTATAAGCTCGTTACCCTATCGGTCTCTTTCTAGTTAAAATTTTAAGCTTAGGCTTGCGTTTGGTAACATATTCCTAAAGCGGGAAAGAAGGAAACGGTAATGAAATCCGAGTCCTTATCTTGTATAGCCAGTTCTTTCCTTTTACTAGAAAAGTAAATCCGTATTCAGTTCCTCAACATATATGCATATGAAGGAATACAGTAAACCCACTTGCAGGGGATTCGTGGGTTGATCGAGTCTTACCTCCCGTACCAGACGGGGGATGAATCAGTTGTAGTCGACTCGGGACACCGACTCCTGTGTCAGTGTACGAACCCGAGAAGCCGAGACAATATAGTAATTGTCGTCCTTCCTTGTTGCAGTTTATATTTAAATTACCCTTCCATAGGGTTTAAAAATAATAATAATGTCCAAAGTCCCAAAATAAAGCCAAAAGCGTCCAAAAATAAAAGAAAAATTACATAAATAATAAAAGATTTCCTAATACAATTTTCTAAAAAGAGCAACAAATAAAAATAAAATCTAATTAAAAATAATTTTTTTGCCTTCTTTTCCGTTCTTTTAGCTTTAGCTTTATGGTCGGTTGTCAATCAACCACAATAGTTTTAGGTTCTTACTTCACTAATATAGATTAGAGTATAGCAATAAGAACAAGTTCGTTCCCACAGAGAGGCATGTGATTGTTAATTACTTTCGATTACTTATGTAAAGGGAGGGGGTTTGGTTGTGATTATAACTAAATTATACTAAAGTAAATAGATTAAAACGAATATCAGAGATAAAGAACATTGGTTAGAGAGTTCATGTTCCATCTTCCAACATGTTATCAATCAAATCATATTCAACATTCATGCACTCTCATCATCGATAGCTCAACATCACTAATGGCAGATGCATACATTCAATCCATTCATTGCCTTCCATCTATCACCGAGAATCACAGGTTCGTTGCTTCAAAACACCATTCACTATGTTCATTTCAGTTCCAATCAATTTTCTCCATCGACTCCAACCAATTCCACTGTTTCAAATATTCTATCAATTCCATTATTACAGGCTCGAGATCACTCATCATCAACTGCCGATCATAACTCAGGATCAATCTCAAACTCACGTTACTACCATAGACTCCACTCATTGCTACCAGTAATATCCAACATAAACCTCACCTAACACCTTCTTCCCATGCTCTGTTCAACTGCCATCATTAATCAAGCAATCAACCACAAAAGGTCAATACAGCTCCATCAATTCCCATGAACATCAACAATGGAAGAAAACCCATCTCCCTCTTGAACAGACGCTGCCTCACTAGAGTTCCATCAGCACTGCCATCCTCTCTCGAGATCAATCATGGCATCAAACCACTCCGCATCATACAGAGAAAAACCCTGACTTTTATGTTTCTGAATGGGAGAAGAAGATGTGGCCCTTAGCATACTGGCTGGTATCTTTAACACTAATCGAACATGGAACCCCTTAACAAAACCTCTGGAGCCTTTAATGATTCATTAAACTCTTCTTTGTCTTGTCAGTTCCGTGGAGCCGACAAGCATAATTCATCTTTTCGCCCATAACTCCTTCATACGAAGTCGGAATAACCTCGTTCTTTCGCTGTTGGCTTCGTAATTTAAGTCTCTACAAGATGGAGGGGAGAAATCTTGGAATAGACTGAGATCCACTGGGTCTTTGACAATTGTTCTCTTGTAAAGCTCAATTTCACTTGTTTCAGAGATGTAACCTAATAAAACACATAAACTACAAAAGTAATATTAACACACAGTAATTCACACAAAATCTAGCAAATAAGTATAAGGAAATGATACTTAAAATGTATAAATTATGCACTTGTCACTTTAACTTTAACTCCAAGTCTTTGATCACCAAAATCTTTGGCTCAATTTCCTTTTAATCCAAAATCCAAAACCTGTAGCAAAAACATAAATACCCAAAGAAACGTAAAATAAAACAAAAAAATAATACTAAAAACAAAAACAAAAACCTAAAAATAAATCTAAAACTCTAAACCTAAAGACAAGTCCGCGTCCCAGCGCCAAAAATTGATGTTTTTTAGAAATAGTGGTAAAAGATTCGATACTCAGACTTGTGAAGATTTGATTTTTAAACCTAATTTTTAATATTAAAAATAAAGAATATTAAAGTAAAGTTGATTTAAGATTATGGAAAGAACTGAGACTAAGGATTCCACCATTAGCCAATTTTTCAAGTGATTTAGCATTAATAATCATCTTGCAACTCATACATTCAATTGATTATAAATATTGCCAAAGTTAGATTTTCAAAATAATAGTTGTAAATCAAAAGTATGAGACATCAATAGCTCTAAACTAAGCATGACTCATCAAAAGAAAACACAACTAATTGATAAAAATAATTATTTCAAATTTAATTCAAAGCAAGTAATCATAAAAGAATAGCAAAAAATTAATAAAATAAGAATATACCACTTTATTATTGGAAAAATGCCTTCCTCCGTCGCCTCAGCAATAGGGTCTAGCTCCTCATGTCAAACACTCTCTTAAAATACATGTGCATAACTCAAAGTGCTTAAAAGAAGAGAAAAACAGAAGTAACACAGAAAACAACTACAGTTATAAGTGTTGTTGAGACTGTTTTCTGTGTTGCTGAAAAGAGAAATTAAAACAGAAAATAAAAGATGACTTTGGGCGCAATAAAAGAAGAAAGAAAAGGTTACGTGATTAACAATTGTTCTCTTCTCTGGTCTGTACTCCTTTTTCTTCTTCACCAACGAACATAAATTTTTCTCTGAAATTTTCTCCCGACTCCCCGCTGTGTTTTTCTTCTTTCTTTTTGTTATTTATAGACTCATCAAACCCTAACAACTTATCCTTAATCGATAAGGACTCAAAAATCACTTCAAAATAAATTCCAAATCTCATTAATCCAAAACAGAGAATAACTCCTCTTTCCGGCGTGAACTCGACTTTTCAGCTTGTTTGACGGCATGAAATGCCTATATTTGACATGTGTTGATCCTATTTTGATTTATTTTTTACTTTGGTAACTCAGAATTACCTCCAAATCTTTTAAAACTCGCTCCAAAACCAACACAGATAACTTCACGCGTAAAGAATCTGTTTCCCACCAATTTCGGATTTAAATTCAAAAGGGAGGGTGCCTTTATCAATTTGTTGGGTGCCCTTAGCAATTTTCCCGGGTGCCTTTATCACTTTTTGAGCCGATTTTTCCACAAATGTTTATTTCTCAAAAATACTTATAAAGACATAAAAACCCAAAATAAGTACATCGAGCACTAGTAAAATAGAGAATTTAGCAGAATTTAGACATAAAAATGTGTTTATCAAATACCCCCAAACTTACTATTTGCTATCCTCGATTTTTTTTAAGATAAAATATAATAATGGGGCTTGATCTCAAACACTCTATTTCATCCTGGCGGCGATAACAATTCGATAATGGTGCCCCACCAAATCACTTAGAGAAACACAAAATTGCAAAAATAAAAACAAAAGGTGATATGGTCGAGATAGACTCCGAGATATGGTGACGACTATCATGTTATTTCTAACACCTGAACTCTGTCCTTTTATGAATAAACCATTTAACTGGGCACACCAATTCCTATAGAAAAAGAGCTAAGTTTCCATCTACCTAGAATATTTAGTGTCATCCTGAATTCTTCACAAGCTTATAAATTTCGGAGTTTTATTATTGCACTAAAAAGTTTCTCCCTTACCCCCAAACTTAAATCAAACAGTATCCTCAATGTGTCAAAATAAAGAGACCAATAGATAAGTAAAAAGAGGAATAAAGAGGTAAGTCAGAAAGATAGTACCTGGGTGGAGCGTAACAATCCTTCCATGGAGAATAAGACAGAAAATAAAAACCTAGAAACGAATAAAAAACCCTACAAAAATCTACTAATGTACAAAAAAACAACCTTGATGGTGAATCAAAGTAAACAGGGTCCTCCAGAGGGACCTCCTCAACATCACCTGTAGGAAAAGGCTCTAAAAAAGGTTTCAATCTCTGACCGTTAACCTTGAAAGGATTTCTACCATCTTGAGTCTCAATCTCAATAGCACCATGAGGAAAAACAGTGCGAACAACAAAAAGACCGGTCCGCCGAGAGCGTAACTTCCCTGGGATTATATGCAAACGAGTATCATACAAAAGAACTTTTTGACCTAGAGAAAATGACTTTCTTAAAATATTTCTATCATGCACAAGTTTTATTTTGTTCTTATACACCCTAGCACTATCATATGCATCTTTCCGAATCTCTTCTAACTCATTGAGCTGGAGCTTCCTGTGAGCTTCTGCCTTGTCAAGTGAAAAATTCAACTGCTTTACAGCCCAATATGCTCTATGTTCTAACTCGACGAGCAGGTGATAGGTATTGCCAAAAACTAGACGATAAGGTGCTATTCCAATGGGGATCTTAAGCGCAGTACGCAAGCCCATAAGGCATCAATAAGCCTTAACGACCAGTCTTTCCTATTAGGATTAACTGTTTTCTCTAGAATACATTTTATCTCCCTATTGGAAACCTCTACTTGACCACTAGTCTGTGGTGATATGGGGTAGCTACTTTGTGGGTAATACCATATTTCTTCATCAAAAGCTTAAACGGTGATTACAAAAGTGTGACCCTCCATCACTAATTATAGCTCGCGGTGTACCAAAACATGCAAATATGTTATCATTCAAAAACTGGTCCACAACCTTGTGGTCGTTTTTTTTACACGAAACCACCTCTACCCACTTAGATACATAGTCTACAGCGACAAGGATATAAAAATAACCAAAGGAATTAGGAAAAGGACCCATAAAATCAATGCCCCACACATCAAAGACCTCAATAACTAAAATAGGGTTCAAATGCATCATATTTCTACGAGAAATGGTTCCTAACTTCTGGCATCGCTCACAAGCAACACAGTAACTGTGGGTGTCTTTAAACATTGAAGGCCAGTAGAATCCACACTGCAATATCTTAGCAGCAGTCTTCTTAGCACTAAAGTGACCCCTACAAGCATGATCATGACAAAAGGAAATAATACTGGACTGATCACTCTCAGGTATGCATCACCTAATAATCTGGTCTGGACAATACTTAAACAAATAAGAATCGTCCTTAAAGAAATGCTTCACCTCGGATAAAAACCTAGAACTATCTTGTTTACCCCAGTGTTGAGGCATTCGACTAGTAACAAGATAATTCACTATATTCGCAAACCAAGGTAATTGGGAAACAAAGAATAGTTGTTCATCAGGAAAGCTATCTCTCACAGGAGGAGAATCATCAGGGGACTTCACAACAAGTCTAGACAAGTGGTCTTCAACTACATTTTTTGTACCCTTTTTGTCTCTAATTTCTAGGGAGAATTCTTGTAACAAAAGGATCCATCTAATCAATCTAGGTTTAATATCTTTCTTAGACAGAAGGTAATTCAAAGCAACATGATCAGTAAAGACTATAACCTTAGAACCTAAGAGATAGGATCTAAACATGTCTAAGGCAAAAAAAATGGCTAACAGTTCCTTCTATGTGGTGGTGTAGTTCAGTTAGACATCATTTAGAGTTTTGCTGGCATAGTAAATCCATGAAGTAATTTGTTTTCTCGTTGACCTAACACAACACTAATAGCATAATCTGAAGCATCACACATTATCTCAAAGGGTAGGTTCCAATTAGGTGCCTGGAGTATGGGAGCGGTAGTGAGCAAAATCTTAAGATTCTCGAAAACCTCTAAACAAGCATCATCAAAGACAAACTTAACATCTTGCAAGCAGATTGCAAAGAGGTTTAGAAATCAAGCTAAAATCCTTAATGAATCGACGATAAAAACCTTCATGCCCTAAGAATGACCTAACTTCTCGTACATTTTTGGGAACCTGTAAAGTCTTAATAAGGTCAACTTTTCCTTTGTCTATCTCTATACCCTTAATAAGATACGATATGCCTAAAACAATTCCTGATCGAACCATGAAATGGCATTTTTCCCAATTAAGCACTAAATTATTTTCCTTACACCTAGTCAACACTAATGTCAAATGATACAAGCACTCATCAAAAGGTGACCCAAATACTGAAAAATCATCCATAAAAACCTCTAAAAACCGTTCTACCATGTCAGAAAATATGCTCATCATATAACGCTGAAAAGTAGCGGGTGCATTACACAATCCGAAAAGCATGTGTGTGCTTTGGTAGCTAAGCTAAAGCTTTGAGCCACATTATAGCGAACAAATGACACATAGGTTAGCCTTAGCTATAATGTGGCTAAGCTAAGAAAAAACCACTACCATAGTGTTTGGCCTTAGGCGCACTGTGGTTGGGTGTTTTACTTGGCTATAGATATATTATAGTCAAGCTAAGGGCCACCAGAAAACCAATCACTATGGCATACATAATTCGTTTAGCTTATAGACATTCAAAATAGTGGAACACGGAAACTGAGTTACAACAAGATCAATGGGTTGACCTTGACCAGATGAAAACCAATTTTTTGTCTCCTGATAGGCACATATTTTGTGTCTGATTTGTTTCCAATTTATATGTTGTTAGAACTCAATTGTGTACTTATATTGTGTATTCATTGTGTTTGTAGGTATTTTCGAAGAATAAACAATTGTGGAAAAATGAGCTTAAAAAGTGTTAAAGGTACCTTAGAAAAGTGTTAAAGGCGCCCATAAGAATTGCTAAAGGCACCCATACCTTAGTTAAGGGCACCCCTCTGTTTTCAAATTCAAAAATATGATTTTGACGGGAAGTTTTCTATCTCGTTCTGTGAAAAATTATTCAACGTAATTTTGGGAGATTTTTAATCAGTTAAGACAAGAAGATGTTTTTGCCTAACTGTTAGAAGCTCGGATAAGAAACAAACCAAAGATAAATCTCGTAAAACAGGCTATTGCTTTAAAAAAGGAAAAAAATATTCTCGGGTTGTTTTATATGATCTGTGTAATAACAAACATCTTATCACCTTTAAAGATTTGGTCTATCGAAAATATATTCTCGAGTTGTGAAGGAAACAAAATCACTGAACATAAAGAAAGAAAAATATGATCGAGTTTAATCACCGAGAATGGTTAGAAAGTTATTGTCGAGATTTCAAAAATATTTTTAAAGTTAATGAGACGATATATGGTGTTATTTGGTGTTGTAGTATATAAAGGATTAAGAGAGGGACAAATGAGGAAGGATGGCTCTCCAGATTCGAAGAAAGAAAAAACCCGAGAAAGCTAGGGTTCTTCATGAGGAAGATGAAGAAGAAGACCACATTCCTAAATAGTCGCAGGAAACTGTTATATGTTCATCTGTATTCATTAGCTTTAGAAACGTTTTTCATGAATAGTTCCTGCGACAGTTGAGAGTTTAAAGCACATAAAGCCTATCGTTTATTTACTAAATCATTCTGCGCATTTGGTCAGTTCTTTCTTTTAATTTTCTTATATAATTATGAATAAAATGGTTTCTTCTTCTATTGTTTTTGCGAGGACTAGCTAAATATCATCATTGGGATTAGAGAGGGAGTCATACTATGTTTTCTAGCATGTTGTGATTATTTTCTATAACAATTTCTCTTGGTCATATTTCTTGTTTAATAATGATAATAATTTTTTCATATGTCCTATAATGCTTGATTAAGTGATTTAATTATTCTTTGTTAGAGACTAGCATTTTACAGTGAAGATAATTTTTAATCCTTTGAGAAAAATAACTAAAGTAAAACAATTTATTTTCCGAGATGCATATAATTGTCCCCAGTCGTCTTGAGTAATATTTTGAGAAAATTATAGTGAATAGTTACAATCATCTAGTTTGCATAGTTGTGATGAAATCTCGACATCCTAGGTTTTCTTTCATTTATATATCATTTTTAGTATTTTAAGCATTTTTAGAATTTTAGAATATAATCACAATCGATTTGTCATTAGCACATGATTAATTAAAAACTAGAAATTATAATTTTGAAATCTCTGTGGATGACCCATGCTTGCATACTGTCTCATTGACAGCCGTGCTCTTGCGGTCTATGATAAAAATATCCCATCAAGTTTTTGACGCCCCTGCAGGGGATTGATAAAGTGGTGATTTGTAATTTTTCTTTAATTTTGTGCTAAGTAGTTTAGGATTTTTATTTTTATTTTCTCTTTACTTGGGTATTTTTCTTAGTTTTGATGTGCAGGTAATATTTTTACCTTTGTTGTGGAAATTGCCTACTAAAAAAGGTAAGTAAATATAACCCAGCTTTTATGTCGTTAATTTTTTTTTTAGATTTTCATTTTGTAAATAAGTAAATTAGGATTTTTATTTTTGCATATTTTTTAGTTAGATCTCTATTTTTATTATTTTCTTTTATTTTCTTTCATTAGATTAAAAAAAAAACTACGTGCACACACCATATTGCATCTTCCGAAACCGATTATTAGGAAAACACGAGGGATAGTAAGCTGAACCCTCTTGGCGTTATCAGTAGAACCACCACGAGCCTTATCCCTGTACCTTTGACCAGTCTTTGACTGTAGGTATATTCTACTAAGGTAACTTGTGCTTACCTAATTTAGTCGATCCTGCATTTGGACGTGCACAAAATAAAAAAAATGTCGAACTGGTATTATGAGGACCAATACAATGATTATTGACCTGAATCTCAAAATGGACATTGTCCCTACTATGACTATAGTGTAGATAGTACTTGGGACCATTACCAGCCTTCTGAAGGTTATGGTTCATACCATAGTGATCCCAATTACTATTCACACGCTCACCAGTCGTACGAACGAGTAAATGAGCAATATTTTACTGAGCCAAATGTTTGTTCTCCATCTTTAGAAGATGCCCTCCGGCGCTTCATGGAAACTTCATAGATTCTTGATTCTTTGTCTGCTTCTTTGTTGTAATTATTTTCTATAATAATTTCTTTTGGTCCTATTTCTTGTTTAATAATTATAATAATTTCTTCATGTGTCCTATAATGCTTGATTAAGTGATTTAATTATTCTTTGTTAGAGACTAGAATTTCATAGTGAAGATAATTGTTAATCCTTTGAAAAAAATAACTAAATTAAACGATTTATTTTCCGAGACGCATATAATTGTCCTCAGTCGCCTTGAGTAATATTTTGATAAAATTATAGTGAATGGTTACAATCATCTAGTTTGCATAGTTGTGATGAAATCTCGACATCCTAGGTTTTCTTTCATTTGTGTATCATTTTTAGTATTTTAAGCATTTTTAGAATTTTAGAATATAAGCAACAATCGATTTGTCATTAGTAGTTGATTAATTAAAAACTAAAAATTACGATTTTGAAATCTACATGGACGAGCCGTGCTTGCATACTGTCCCATCGACAGCCGTGCTCTTGCGGTCTATGATAAAAATATCCCATCAAGTTTTTGGCGCCGCTGCCGGGGATTGATAAAGTGGTGATTTGTAATTTTTCTTTAATTTTGTGCTAAGTAGTTTAGGATTTTTATTTTTATTTTCTCGTTTAGTTTTTACTTGGGTATTTTTCTTAGTTTTGATGTGCAGGTAATATTTTTACCTTTGTTGTGGAAATTGCCTACCAAAAAAGGTAAGTAATATAACCCAGCTTTTATGTCGTTAATTTTTTTTTTTAGATTTTCATTTTGTAAATAAGTAAATTAGGATTTTTATTTTTGTATATTTTTTAGTTAGATCTTTATTTTTCTTATTTTCTTTATTTTATTTTATTTTATTTTATTAGATTAAAAAAAAACTACGTGCACACACCATATTGCATCTTCCGAAACCGATTATTAGGAAAACACGAGGGATAGTAAGCTGAACCCTCTTGGCGTTATCAGTCGAACCACCACGAGCCTTATCCCTGTTCCTTTGACCAGTCTTTGACTGTAGGTATATTCTACTAAGGTAATTTGTGCTTACCTAATTTAGTCGATCCTGCATTTGGACGTGCACAAAATAAAAAAAATATCGAACTAGTATATGAGGACCAATACAATGATTATTGACCTGAATCTCAAAATGGACATTGTCCCTACTATGAGTATAGTGTAGATAGTACTTGGGACCATTACCAGCCTTCTGAAGATTATGGTTCATACCATAGTGATCCCAATTACTATTCACACGCTCACCAGTCGTACGAACGGGTAAATGAACAATATTTTACTGAGCCAAATGTTTGTTCTCCATCTTTAGAAGATACCCTCCGGCGCTTCATGGAAACTTCACAGATTCTTGATTCTTTGTCTGCTTCTTTGAATAATAAACTCAATAAATTAAGTGAAACAAACTTAGATATGACAGAAAGTTTTACATCTATAAGTACTGCTCTCAGTGAACTTACTGCACGTTTGTATGAGGAGTAAATTTTGAAGGTGTTTTAAATTGAATTGTTGCGTGAAATTAGTTTGTTCTATACTTTTGGTTGTAGCTATTGCATCTTTCAGTTTCGAATTCTATCACAAAATCACCAAAGTCTACTTATATGGGTTATAATGCAATCTTTTTTACAATCATAAAATTCTCGATATTAGGTTGATTAGTTACATCGTATACAACTCAATAACAACACTAGAACGTAGATATAGTTAAAAATCCATGATTATTACTTTTTTTGTGATGTATTGGTGACCAATGTGGAATGAAATGGTTATGAACTACTATTTTAATTGTGTTGAATGTTGATTGAACCGAATTTCATGTATGGTATTGAGAAATTGTAACTAAAATTGTTGTTGTAAATGTACAATATGAGTCTCATGCGTGCCTATGTGAGATATACATACAAAATCGATTTGGATACTTCAAGTGATGAAGAAGAAAAAAATCGTGTTATTGTTTCAACTAATGACAGTGGATGTTCGTAGGCATATTATTCATCAACTGGTGCCTAAGGAAGTGCATACACGACAACGACTTAGACGAGATCGAGTGTGGCATGATGGGAAAATGATGAATGATTTATTTGTGAAAATGTTAGGAAAATTATTTGAAGTGGGTGAAGAATGTCATCAACGTCCGAATACAACTGGTGTTATGGGGCATTCTCCATATATGTAATTAGTAGTCATGATGAAATATTTGTGCAAAAGTACAGTTGTTGATAGTATCGACGACTACACTCGTATGGGAGCCACAACAACAACTAATATGTAAAGAGATTTTGCAACACAATATGCATTAATTTTGAAGAAAGATACCTTTGGAAAACTACTCATGAATATGTGAAGGGGTTGCTACCTGAGAATGTCGAATAAGGATTTCCTGGAATGCTAGGTAGTATTAATTGTATGTAGTGTCCATGGAAGAATTGTCTAATAGCTTGCAAGGAGCATATCGGGGTAAAGAGAAGTACAGTTCTATGGTATTAGAGGCGGTGGAATCATATGATTTATTGTTTTGGTATGTTTTTTTTTTTGAATGCTTGGGTCAAATAACGACTTGAATATGTTGGTGTTGATAAACATGGTTGAGCTCTCTTTTCCATGATTTTGTAGGAGTTATTTAGAACTTTGCGAGTGATGAAGCTGGATTAATTATTAATTTTTTTCTTGTCCAGAATCACCAGGGACACGAGCTTCATCATCGTCTTGAATGTGAATTCTTGATTTGCTAGCATCATTAATTTTGAAAATATTCCTTGTTTGATCCATCTGGCACTGATGTTTTTCCAGTGACGTAAGAGTCTTAAGAAAGGTGAGTACCTTCTTTTAAGTGGTGGTCATATCTGCTTGAATCTTAGCTAGAGTCACTTTCTTTTGCATCAGATCGGTTACGCTAGGCGAAGTCTGATTGTTTCTGACTTCTTCGTTAACATGGAAAGATGGAAAGGTGTTTGTAGTACCAGTGGTGACAACTGGAAGACTAGTATCATGATTACCACCATTAGAATTATCAAACTTGAAGTTGGGATTAGAAGTTACTGAACCCGACCTAAGATTGTAGGTGTCTTAAACACCTTGTTTATTATCAATTGGTTCTGCTTTATTTGTTATTTTTCTTGCAAATTAGTGTATATTATGCATGTTTTCTATTTTATAGGTATATTAGAGTCATGCGACGTGAAAGGAGAGCAAAGAAGCTAAATGCATTGCTCGAGAAGCTTAGGCGTTGTTGGAGTTAAATTTAGCAAGGGTACAAGGCTTTATGTGTAGAAAAAAAGAAACTCCTTAGGCAGCCACTTCATCAACCCTCAAAGCTGCCCCGAATCTAAGCTATGGATGCTTTCATATATCTTTTATTCTATAACCCAAAAATTAGGTCGAGAAGATGGGATTTTCAAACTCTCTTCTCCAGTTCACGACCGACCCTTTTTCCAAGTATTCACGCCGGAATATTATGGTTTTCAGTGGATCGGGACTTCAGTGAGGGTGTGTGAGTGAGAGAATGGTGGGTTTTCATTTGAGTTAGAAGTGACAGAGAAGAGATAAATTTAGAGGCGTAAATTGGGCCGTACCAGCTCAGCCCAGCCCATCACGGCACATCACGACAGCTTCATGTGTTGTGCTGGGCCAGACTAATTGGCCCAGTGACACATCACAACACGTTGGACGACACAACACATCACGTTAATAAAACACGTCATAACATGTATAAAACACTACACAATACAGTATAGTATGACACATTTTGTGTATATTTTATAAAAGAGTGTTTATTATAACCAATTTTTGATATTTTATCTTCGTTATGTTGTGTTATTTATATAACAACATATATAATATATAAATATATCAAATATATCAAATTTAAAAAATATAAAATAAATGTGCCAGGCACAACACATCACGACACAACACGCACAATGTGTTTGTCTCTTAATAGGTTGTGCTGTGCTAGACCGACCCGTTTTACACCTCTAGAGATAATGATGGTTATCAAGACAGAGAAGGACATGTTCCAAGTAGTGAATGGTTTGAGATGGTTTTAAAACTTGGTGACGATTAACTTTGTGTGATTGTCTGCAATTGAGAAGAAAGGCAGTGGGTTAGTTTTTACATCGAGTTTTGAACCAATTTGTGGCTGGAAACACCACCGAGAAATTCAGTTGAGAGATGATTTTAATGGTATGGGAAGTTAAAGGAATTGAGGGGTTAAAGGAATTGAGAAGTTCGAATAGAGACAAAATAATTATAAAAAATTATTTGAGTTTGAATGGATTTGGGTTGTTGGTGCCATGAAAAGGAGAAAAAACCCTACCTGCTGGTATTGATCTTGTGAGGAACAGGGAAGAAACAAGTAATGAGAATGGCTATAAATGAATGGTTTTTGATGGTTATTGATTGATTTTATTGGATGAACGATTAGGTTTATGCTGAAATTTTAATTCATTACAAGGAAGGAGATATAATTGTCTTAGAAATCTACAGGAAGTTTATCTTTGAATAAACAACAAACTACATGCAAGATGTTTGGGTAAATGTCTGAACCAACAGTTCTGCAGCAGTTCGACTATAAGTCATGACCAACTCTGTTTTGGTTTGTATAGTTATTAGCATGGTTTGATTACCATGTAAAAGTGGTGTTTGGTTGAGCTATGGGTTGTTTTCAGCACCCACAGGGAGAAGAAGATAAGGGGAGTAATTTATCTTAATTTTTGAAAGAGTTTCTTGCCGATAAAATAGCAAGTATGGAAGTTGTTACCGTCAGTTTTTGTGTGATGAATGGCTGAGATGTATGATGTTTTAGGAGTTTTTTTTCTAAAGAAATAATTGATATTACTTAAAGTTAAACTTGGGTTACATTTAGTTCATCTCTTACGAGATTTTGCAACTCAATAGGAATATTATCATTCCAATAACAAGCACTTAACTTACGCTTTCCCTCCTTTGCTAAGTGATATGCTAAGCTATTTATCTCTCTGGGAACATAAGTAAATTTCCAAGATCGAAAAGAACTTAACAAACGTTTACAATCAAGTATGATGTTAATATTCGTCTATCTATCTACACCTATAATTCCATTTATTGACCTTACTACATTCAAACTATCTCCTTCCAAATATAGATTCTCCACATTTACTGTTGCTGCCCACTTAATAGCTTCTAGAGATGCACAACTTCTGCCTTCTCCTTATCTTGTGCTAAACCTGGTATTGATGCTACTCCTCCATAGACACCTGCATCATTAAATAGAATCAATCATGTACCCATAATCTTTGTTTCTTTAATAAAAGAGGCAGTTAATTTTCTTAAACCCAGCTTCAAGTAACTGCCAATGTTGTTGCCTTCTTATGTTAGATATTCTGACTGTTGCAACATTTAGCCTAGCAGTATTACTTTCCCATTCCTTAATAAATTGATTTTCTAAAGTAATTAAACCATCAGGCTATAGTTGAGCTTCCTCAAATAGTATTTCACACCTCAATTTCCATATATGCCAAAACACAAAACCTGCATGCATTATAAATATTTTCCTAAAGGTACTATTGTTACCATTTAAGTCAAACTAACTTGATATCCATTCCTTGACCTGCAATCCTTCTGTGTTACCTGCAATATTAAGATTCAACAAAAAAACACATCCTTTTTGTAACATGACAATCCATTAAGAGATGATTAACAGTTTCATTTGTACTAGAACAGAGAGAACGAGGTAAATCAACCTTCCAAAAGGCTTTTCAAGGGAAACTCACAGGATCTGTGATAGGATTTTGGAATACTCTATTTATAAAGACCGAAATCGCACGACGTCTAACTAGTAGACAACGGAAAATACGGGCCGAACCCACAGGGAGCGGGCAAATACTGCAATCAATATCTCAATTAAACTAATCAGAGATAATATCTTTTGGATTTTTTCAGAAATTCGGAACAAAATAAAATAATAAATAATCCTAATAATAAACAAAGTAGGGAGTGGGTTACTAGGCTTTTCGATTTCCACCAATTTAATCATATAAACTCTAATAATCTGTAAAATATATTCTTTGTATTACTCGAGACAAATATCGAAATTAATCTCATGTCTCGGGATGGTATGTTAACTTCTTAAATATTGTTTCTTCGCTATAATTTCCTTCGCTTCATAGATAGTGATTCTAAAGAATTACATATCATTTCTAAAGCATATCATGTCAAAGAACTTAATCAAAGTACGCAATATCAATTGAAAAGCATAAGTAATCAAGAAAATCACATGAACGATTAAATACCAAGCTATATGAAGTGAAATTACTAGTCAATCAAATCATCATTAGAAATATCATTGTAAAGTCTAAACAATTAAATTGGCTTCTATCTAAAGCCTAACAAGCAATTTACCAAACCATGGAGATGGATTTCTTAAAACCCATAAAAAGAATAAATAAAGAAAGAAAAACTAAACCGGAGGCGAATACAACTGCTTCCCGTCTCTCTCCGTTTTCCGGACCAACCCAGCTACCAGAAACTTCAACGCCCAACTCCAGAGAAGTCTCCATCTAATCAATCACATCCCCCTACTCTGACTTTCTCTGCCTCAAGAACAGTGCCGCCTGACAGCCTTTAATCAATCAAAGACAAAGTCTTTCCCCAATCGATCCCCACCTACTTTTCTCTCTCTCCCCTAGGTTAGACTTCTCTCCAACCTATCAATCAACATATTTCTCTCCCCTCCAATCTCCTTCCACCTCGGTCCTCTCTCCCACTTTACAATCCGTACCCTCTTCTCTCCCCTCCAACGTTTTTCTCTTCCTCGGTACCTTCAACTCTCAGCCGTCACACCCCCTCTCTCCACTTCTCCCTCTCTCTAATCCATCCAATCTTTTTTATGCCTCCAACCCAGAAGACTCTCTCCTCAGTCTCTCTCCGTCTGATCGTCCCCTTATCCTCCTTTTCTTTATTTCCTTTTATACTCTCTATTCACCTTTCTCCCACGTGATTTCGGTATGACTTTTCTTCTCTCCCACCTGTCAGACGCACCACAGCCGTCTCTCTCTCTATGTCTCCCCTAATCATAGCCTTTTTCTTTTACTTTGTCATGTCCAGCCAAAAGACAAGGTCAGGTCACTTAGCTGTAACAACCATTTTCTTCTTTTCTCACGCCAAATAGAAGACCCACTTACTGCTTACTTTTCTTCTTTTCAACTAATCATCCACCGCCAACTCATTTTCTGTTCACACACCTCAAACCTTTTTCCACGTCTTTACCTTAATAGCCTCTTCATTTTTCTGTTCCAATTTTTAAACAAGCCACTAACAGACTCCACTAAACTCTAGAATTCACTTCTTGTCTCGATCCAAATGTATGAATTAAGCCGTTGGTTTTGAACCATATATGCACAGGATAACTGACAAGAGTGAATTCGCTTGTTAGGGTTCCACCGGCTGCCAGTAGTTATTGTAACTTAAGCCACGTTTTCTTCATAACTTAGGATTTCATATATGATACCTATAAAAGTATAAAAATAATAAAATTAGTATAAAATCAAGTACGAACAAATATAGATTAAGCAGAAAATATGTATGAATTATGCCCGTATCAATCTGCAATATAAGTTTTCTCAGTAATAACTCTATAAGTTGACTTCACAATGAACAAACCATTATAAGTTAGTTTCCATCTTAACGTATCAATCCCTTCAGCTGGGATTCTAATAACACAAATCTTCATAATAGTTTCACAGTCAAAAAGGGTGTTTAGAACATCCAAATTCCACTTACTCTGACCATGCACAATGATCTGGTCAACAGTTTGCATACTGGCAGATGCATCTGTAGTATCTAAGGGAGCCACCATATTAGGTACCCACTTATCCTTCCATATATAAATCTTCTTCCCATTCGCAACCTCCCAACAATAATTTTGTTTAACTACTTCCAAGGACCTACAAATTCCCTTCCACACCCAAGATCCAGATGTATCATTCATATAATGGAGAGGACTATTATTAGGGAAATACTTATTTTTAAGGATAGCAGCCCACATGGCATCTTCCTCAGTGACCATCCTCCAAGGTAGCTTAGTGAACAAAGCATTGTTAAGTTGTTCTGTATTCTTAATATTCAGGCCACCAAACTCAATATGTCTACTGATTTTATCCCAGCTTGTGAGATTAAAAAAGTGGGTTTTGTGTTTGATTTGAAATTGTAGGAGGACGTAAGCTCTAAAATCAGGAAAATAAAGCTATAAATGTATCCCATAAACCCCCTTGCCGACTACTTTCACCTCTCCAACTTGTTAGCAGCATCAACACAATATCTTGCACGAGCTACAACCAACACCAATCTCCACAGCTCCTTGCATCCACTCCACCATAGCAGCAATACACTGCCAATTCGCACCAAGCGACAGTACCAGGCCTTCCAAGAAAAGCACCAAACAACAGAACAAATGGAACAAGTTGGGGTATTGGTTTGAGAGAATTGAATTATTTTTTTGGGGTGTTAATATTTTCTTTATATTTGATTTTTATGAACCCCATTAGCTAATTTTTATATGATTAGCGATGAATTCGAAGCTATGTGATATGGCTTGTTAATGATTTATTCAAAGTTAATTTTTTTTCTCAATATTGATTTATTGTAAATCTTTTACCATGCTTATGACCAAAAATTGTTTTCAAGTTGTTCGAGTATCCAATTAATAGCTTGCTTGCGACTCTAATGCTAGATTATAACACCGTAATCCGTAATTTTTTATGGCGATTTAATCACAAATAACGAAATATTAACGCCGTAATGGGATTTTGTGGATTTTGATGTGTAGAAGATAATCCTAAATTAACATGTCGAACTAACGAGCATGTGGTTAGGATCAACCCGACTCACAAAAAATACCAGTCGATAAAGTTACACTAGAGAGATTATTCAAAGTGGCTTGATTGGTTAGAAACAAGTATATAACGTATTATAAGAAATGACCTTGGAGTCCAATAGACTTACTGAACGCATAACTTGTCTAGGGTTGTTAGTAAACGTATTTTGAAGAAGATTTTGCTTGTACGATTGATTGATTCATGTTCACTAGCGGAGAAAGATTCCTTAATCATTCCCATCCTTATATTTACATTATTTTCTTTGTTTTCGTAGATTTACATTACTCTTCAGAAATTTAATCGACAACTTTAACTCAACGCTTCCTTAGGAACAAATCTTCTTATCCTTGTACTACTAATTAGTGTAAGAAAAGTAAGGAATATATTTTTGACGAGTTCGATACCTCATCAAAAATCGACCATTTTGAGAAGGAAATTGATTTTGTAACCGAGAGATTAATCTCCCATTGTGGTCGCCAAATTTTTTTAGGGTAAAAACAGATAAAAGTTTTAGGGGTAGATCGTAATGAATACGAGAGATCAAAATCGTACAAGGATAGCCTAAACCAAGAAATGTCTATTTAAGCATTACTTTGATAAAACTTCTTCCCTTTTTTTGAATAGATGAAGTCATCTATTTATAATATTGAACTCACACTAATGATCTTTTAAGAAATTGAAGAAGTGGAAGAGTAGAAAACATGGTTGAAATCATGCCCATGATTGAATGGAAAACCAAGAAATCGTACGCCCACTAGTCCCTTATCCCACCAATGTTCACACGACTTGATCCTCTCTTATTGTGGGTGTACAATTACACTACACATGTCTTAGACAGCCAGACTAATACCCTAGTGAATATCCACCTATGATGTGTTTGACTTCTCGTAATTAAGTGATGCCAAGGAATTCATCCGAAGAATTATTGCACTTTTAACATGCTCAAATTGCTCCATATTAGCGGATATCCATCTAGGAGCATGACACTTACTCGAGAATAAGGCAAAAGGAGAGAATATCACGAAAGCCCATTTTGAATATATATATATATTGTATGATTAAGATATGGGAAGATTGCAACAAACACCACTAATTTCTCTAAAATTCCAGTAATTTGAAGGAAATTCAATATAAAAGATAAGTACTGATGTAATATCCCAATTTGGCAGGTAGGGTTCGCGGAATGAAATACAGGTAATGGTTTTTCCTTTCCTAACACCGAGGCCTTTTCAGCACAATTGGCTCCAAAGTTGGCAGAAAACTCTGTAGACGGGAGCAATCCAGGGATGGTGACCTCCTGGGAAGATGCTGTTTGATGACCGCAATGATGTCCGTTGAAAAACCCGACACTGCCGGATGACCGCATTGGCTAAGTGGGGACAATATCGATGGAGGGTTGGGTCATTACAAATGGTATCAGAGCCGACGACGTCACCTGCCGAGGGTGATAGAGTACGCTGGACAGAGTGTGCCAAGTACTGGTCCCATGAGTGGCAGGGAGCGTCGGAGATCTGGGCATATTCCGGAGCCGAGGACGACTCTAATTTAAGGTGGGGGTATTGTAATACCCCAATTCGGCAGGTAGGGTTCGTCCGAATGGAATATAGGTAATGGTTTTTCCTTTCCTAACACCGATGCCTTTTCAGCACAATTGGCTCTAGAGTTGGAAAAAAACTCTTCAGTTAAGCGTGCTCGGGTGGGAGCAATCCAGGGATGTGTGACCTCCTGGAAAGCTGTTGCTGGATGACCGCAGCGGTGCCGGTTGAAAAACCCCATACTGTCGGATGACCGCAGTGGCTAAGTGGGGACAATATCGGTGGACGGTCGGGTCATTACAACTGAGCTAATACATATATATACTGTATATAAAGCTTCATCGAGCAAAACTCTGATATGTACATGGATGTATATGTTCATATAAAAACTATAAAATCATTATGGAGTATTCATAGCCACCAGTAAAACATGTACTCTGAATTCTCTTGCGGAATCAAAATCGAGATACATACTTTATATTTCTGGTACAATACTAGAAATAAATTTATAAAGTTTATATTTCTGATATGAGACATAAATAATTTTACAATTTTCTTCCTTGTTAAAAACCCACCATCAATACACATGTACTTTATTGTGCATTTGGTTATCATGACGAACATTTTTAATGCTGAATATAATGGTGCACCTAATGGTGCACATCATTTATTATGAACAAAATCCTAACAAAACATATGATTTTAGACAGCCATGCATTCATATTAACAGGTGTATTCATGGGAAGTCATTTAATCAGAAACAATAATCATCAAAAAAGAAACTAGATTCTATCTTATTTGTTACCACTCTTAAGAACTGAAACTTCATTGTTTGGTTCTTTCTTGACCCATGGTTTGTTTAGGTTGAAACTTGTTCTTTTTCAACAACTTTTGTAGTTGAAACTTTTCTCACTGATTTTTCTTCATTGCCATTTTTTTGTTATTGGTTGAATCTAGTTGTTCTTTAACAACATGAGCAGTTGAAACCTCAATTTCTGATTTTTTTTTTTTATTATTTTCATTTGTTTTCAGGGTGACACTGGTTGTTTTTCCATTCTTTTCTCTCGATTTTGTCATTTTAGTTTAAGAAAATGAATATTAAGATTTCGTATGATATTTGTTGAAGTTGGAGATTTTACTCTTTCTTCTTAATTCTGCGTTTCTCCCTCTCTTTCTCTTGTATAAATTGAGAAAGCTAATTTAATCCGATGATTTTGTTTTATTTTTATTTTTAATTATTATAGTGGCGATTGCTAGTTGATTATTTTAATGGTATCCAATCCTATTACCTTGCGTGTGTGCTTTAAGTTAAACATGCGAAGGATATCTTCGTAATCTCCACTTTTTAAATAGTTCTAGAACTGATTTATAGCTCCTTAGATCGATCAAGGATAACCGGTTAATTTTGGATTAAATCATATTTTTCCAGTTCACTTTTTAAATAATTCTAGGATTGGTCTGTAGCTCATAGAATCAACCAGGACTAACCGACTTATTTTGGACTTAATTGAATTTTTTCTTATTATAGTGGTTACCAAATACCCAAATGTCGCGTAAAATAGAGTTTTTTTTTTAAGCAACCAAACTTCATTAACTAGATAAAAAGTTTTGCTCAATTCTTTTGATACCTGACCGTTTTTCGGAGAAGTTATGAGCTTATCCTCTTTAGTCGGCTCCTTTAGAGACTTTTTATTACCCTCGAGAGTAATTTCTAGTTACACAGTTTGTGTACCACTTCTCAATATAGCAGCGTTAACAATCTTTCTTGGTTTAACAAGAGTATGAGAAGGGAGTTTCTCACTATCTTGTGCTTTTAACTGATAATCTCACTTGCCATAACACCCATCTATATACGCAACTCATTAATTACATTATCAGTTTTCTGCTGATTTAAATCTGCTAGTTGTTGATTCTGTTGTACCACGAAGATTAAAGTCCTCATCAAAGTATGCATCTCTGATGATTATGAGTTTTGAGCTATTTGTGGTTGTTGTACTTGAGGTTGGAACTCACTAAAACGATTATAGACAGGATATGCAATTGTAGCTTCCTTGATAGCATAAATAGAGCGTGACCGGTCTCTACATCCTTGATCATAGGTGTTGGAGTAAGAATCATATTGTTGCGTTTGTTGGCTTGAGAAAAGAGCGTTGAGTGTTCCACATGCTCATAGGCTCGACGTGATGGTTGTACCACCACATCTGCAATTTGTTGCACCATTGCTATCAGATTGCCTACCTGTTGACGTAGCTCAATCATCTCGTCAACTTGATTAACTCTCTTGATGAGTTTTTCTGATAAACAACTTGAGAATTGTTGAGAATTTGTTGTCATGTTCTCAATCAAATTTTATCTTGTGATACTTTTTTTTTCATTAAAGCACCACCACTTACAGCGTCAAGGATATTTCTATCACCTGGTAATAAACCGTCGTAAAAATATTGGATAATCAATGAGTCACCAAATTGATGATGCGGGTAGCTGGCCACCAATCTCTTATAACATTTCCAACATTCATACAATGTTTCTCCTGCCATCTGTTTAATCCCACAAATCTCTTTCCGAATTTGAGTTGCCTTAGATGCAGGAAAAAACCTCTACAAAAAGAGTTTCTTCAAACCATTCCATGTTGTAATACTACCAACAGGTAAATAGTATAACCATTCCTTAGCGGTGTCTACCAATGAGAATGGGAATGCCCGTAACATAGCTCTATCTGCATTAGTTTCCGCCGGTAGCATGGCCATGACCATGTTGTGGAAATCAATTAGATGCTTGTTCGGATCTTCATTCGCCATTCCATTGAATTTGGGAAGCTCTCGAATCAACCCTGACTTGATTTCGAAGTTGGTTGTAGATTGAATACACCATTCCTGAGTATCCAAGTTGTGAGAAGCTAGTTCTTTGAGTGTTCGATTTGCATCACCCATTGCTTCTTTCGGTTTGTCTTACAGTAAAGTACATGAAACACTATTCTTAAAAGGAAATTAAAAAGAAATCAAAAACAAAATAACAATCCGCTACGCCTCCCCGGCAGCGACGCCAAAATTTGGTCGGTTGTCAGCCAAGCAAAATTATTTTAAGTTCTTTCACTTCATAATTATAAATAAGAATATAGTTATAAGAACAAATTCGATCCACAGGGAGATATGAGTTGTTAATAAACTTTTAAATTCTTATATAACTAGGAGGATTTAAGATGGTTATAATAAATTCAAACTAAAATAATACCAGAAAACAATTTAAGATTGTAAACAATAAAAGAAAAATACTGGTTAGAGAGTTCATCTTCCGTCATCAAAAATGTTATCAACCAAATCAAACTCAATAATCAACTTTTCTCAATATCAATAACCCTAAAGCATCCTATCGCAGATCTACTCCGGCAAAACTCATTTTATCATCAAAGGCACAAGAGTCACTCTTTGAATCATTTTCACTAGATAACTTGGACAAGAGCACTCAATTTTAACCTAATGAAAGCAATGGTATTTAAGAGTTGAGGTTATTCTAAGCAATCCGACGCAAGAGTCACTCGGATTTAACCTAGGTCACGCTTCTACACATAATCGCATAGCAACTTCCCGTCGTTAGAAATTATCCTATGCTACTTGTAACAAAGGTTTTACGATCTTAAACCCTAGTTTAGCTATACATATAAATTTATGATTATTTAATTTGCGACTTAAACAAACAATAATTCATGGCGTTATAATTAGTAGAGCATAAGCGATATTAAAGAAAAATATGAATACTAAGAATGAATGCTTTAATTAATAATCATGTTCTAGACTTCAGACTACATCTCTAATCAATGAGATCAAATTAGCTCATAATGGATTTTTTAAAATCCATGAAAAATAATAAAGTAGAAAATAAAAGCAAACCCTAGGTTATAAGAAAGTTTCCAATTCCAAAGCTCATTCTCTTCTCTTCTTAAGTTATGATATGATAGATCCCCGCTTTCTCAAAAAAAAAGTGAATTGTCTCTTCAATAATCAGCAAATGGGCTCGTGTAACCCCATGAATAAGCCCAGCCCAAGTTCAATATTGGTTTTAAGTTTAAATTGGCCAGACAGTTTTGGGAAACTGACAGGCAGAAGCTAACTATTTTTTCTTCCTCGGTGTTTCAATTTTCCTCGGACATACAGTTTCTCTCAATGGCTAAGCCATCGAGAAATATTTTTTCTCCTGATATTTTTTTTCTCTCCAGTTTATCTCGATGGCTTCGCCCCATCGAGCATATTTTTTCCTTCTGACTTTTGGTTTCCTTCAGTTTTATTTCTCGATAACCATCGCTGCGGAGAAAGTTTATTTCATCTGAGTTTGTAAAAACTCGTTTCCTATATTTTCTCAACTACTAAATATCATCACAGGATTTCTTCAACTCGAGCTCAAACACCAAAAGCAACCATCAGAAACTAAAACCACCACAGAATTGAATCATCATTCTCACTCTCAGCCATTGACGCTTTCCTTCTAATCCATCACAGATTGAGCTCAACCACAGAACCATCAATCATTCACGTTACAACAATAATCCTTCTGAACACAGCCATCATTACCTGTTCCTTCTCTTGCTCACAAATTCAAAATCTAACCAGCAATAACGCCATATAGTTCCAACAAAACCCACTCTCAACTGCCAGCAGTTCGAGCTCCAACAATGATCATCACAGTAATCGACATCAACTCAGGACTAACTGCACAGCTCCACCATCTTTTTACTGCCACAGATTCTTCTTGTCTTCTATGTATATTCCAGCCACAATTAATGGAAAGCAAAGATCACCATAGTCTCTGCCAAACACCATCAGTTCGAGCTCCAACAACCACCATCAATACAAGCTCACATTATCCTATCGAAACAACATCCTCACTACCATGATCAAATCATCATAGACCGAGCTCTTTCCAACTGTATCTACCATCAGTAACTCGAGCTTCATGTTTCTTCTTCATAATAGCGAGCCACCACCATCTATTCTTTACCTTCAAAATCACCAGCAACCAAGTTTCTATCCATCACAGACTCAATTCCAACCTAGAAATAGCCGGAATCGCACTGTTCGAAACTTTGGGGAAGAAGAATAAGGTGGCCCTGGTAATAAGAGCTGGTGCTCTTATAAAAATTCAAATAATCAGAACCCCTTAGTAATTATTTTAGGTGCCTTTAACACTTCCTTTTAAAACTTGTTCACTTGTCAGTTCCGTGAGACCAAGAAGCTTAACTCCTCTTTTCGCCCGTACCTTTCTCATACGAAGTCCGAATGACTTCATTCTTTCACTGTTGACTTTGTTTTCTCGTTCTCTGGAAAATCCAGGATGTGACTGAGCACCAACGGGTCTTTGGAAAATCTCCCTTTAAAGCACTCCATTTTCACTTCTTTTAGGGATGTAACTACAAAAGACATAAAATACAAAAGTAATAATAATACAAGGTAGTTCACATGAAATCTAGCAAATAAGTGTAATAAAATGATACTCAAAACATGTAAATTATGCACTTATCGGTCTTCAACTGTAGATGACGAACTCTTGAACTTCGTAGAACTTTGATAACTTCTCACTCTTTTCCTAATTTTCTTGTTGTTTGAAACTTCTTTATAGATTTCTTCTTTCTCACGGCCTTATTGAATTAATACAAAAAGAAATATACACTAAAGCAATATAATACTACCTCCGTTTCATGAAAAGAGTTACTATCACTTTTTCATTTTAGCCTTAAAATTGGCCAAATTGAAAAAGTGATAGTAACTCTTTTCCTGAAACGGAGGTAGTATAACTTTTTTTTCTTTTATCTTTTTTTGATTTTTTTTATTATTATTTAAAAAAAAATTAAGACAAGAAATATGAAATACAAACTAAAAGAATAAAAATGAAACTAATGATGTGTTTGTAATAGTGGTAAATAATGGTTCGTTCAAGACTTGTGAAGATTTTTTTTTAAAACTTAATTTCTAAAACTAAAAATAGAAAAACTCAAATAAAATTGATAATAAAATTGAGAGAGGACTGAGACTAGGATTCCACTATTTTCCAATTTTTAAAGTGATTAAATTCAATAATTATAATTATGCAATTCTAACATTTAATTTGATTCTAAAATATAGCAACAAGTAGATTTTCAAAATAACAATTGTATAAAAAAAGCATAGAACATTTAAAACATAGGCCAAAGCATGTACCATCTAACGAAATCACAATTGCTTAACAAAAATCATTAAATCAATTTTTAACCAAGGCAATTAATCATAAATAAATTGCATAAATTAATTAAATAAATATTACCACATAATCTTTGGAAAACTAGCTTCCTCCGTCGCCTCAGAGATGAAGTTTAGCTCCTCATTGTATTGGAAAAACCCTCCAGAATATACTTCATAGCTCAAATGGTGCTTACAATGGTGAAATGGTAGTAACACAGGATATTTGATACGCTTATAAGCGTTACATAGAATTGTTCTCTGCGGTACAGAAGAAAAAAAGAAAACAGGAATAAAGAACGGACTTCTGGTGTTGTCGAAATAAGACTGCTTCAGCAACACTATCAGCGACACTTCTCTGACGCCTTATGTTCTTCTTCTTCTCTTTCAGCAGCAGAAAAAACTATTTTTCCTGTATTGTTTCTGTCGATCTCTGGCTACCTTATTTGCATATCCTAAGCTCTCCAATACTCTCTCCAATACTTTCTCTACTCAATCAAACCCTCGACACTCCTTTATATACCCGTAACATCTCTCAAATCCTCCCACTTAATTCTCACACAATATTTTATACTCGAGAATATTTGATACTGGATTCTGTGTTCAATTCTGGATTGATTCTTGATTGATTTCACGTATCTGTATATCACTCTTGATATGGCCACAATATTCTCTGATTTTAATCCCAAAAAACACATGAAAATCTCATCCGAAATCAATACATAATATCTCTGTTTTTGAAATAAATATTTCCCGCCAAAATGATTTTTGAACCGTGAAGAAGAGGGGGTGCTCATATCCAATGTTCGGGTGCCTTTATCAATTCTGGGTGCCTTTAGTAGTTTTTCGAGCCAATTTTTCCAACAATGTTTATTTTCCAGAAATACCTATAAATACATAAAAACACAATATTAGTACAAAATGAGTTCCAACACTATAAAAGTTGAGAGCAAATTAGACACATAAATGTGTCTATCAAATACCCCCAAACTTATTATTTGCTAGTCCTCGAGCAAATTTAATCTAGAAAATCCTAACTCACTGTCGCAGGCATCGCGATTGCACTTAGCGCGTGCAACAAGCCTTTGAACCCCTAGGTGTCCCTAGTGGACGAGTTTTGTCTCGTGAGGGTTTACAAGAGGTGTACCCACAAAACCTTTTACTCCAAATTCTAGCTACCTGTGAACGATTAAGGATAAACACTAAACAAACTATTTAGTTGGCAGTCTAAATTCTTTGCCTATAAGAAGCATTACTCTATATGAGTCCAATTGTTGGACACGAGTTTTCACTCAGCGTACTAAAATTCATACAAGAATTCAAAACTCTACTTAAATAGTTGTTCAGCCACGATACTTAGAATCTATCAAAGTACAATCACATGGAAAGATTTAGAAGATGGATATAGACAAAATGAAGTTTGCGCGTGTTGACTAAGGTGAACAGTGTTTCCCATATCTGTCTGAAGGTCAGTGCCAGGATGAATGGCTTGAGATACACTCCCACTAGTCTTATTCCTTAAAATAATATCGACTCAGCTGGTATATACAAGGGTGCCAGTGGTCGATTTATTGAAAATATTTGAAATGTATTGACAACATGATTGGATCAAATGAATCCAAGCGCATGCTCCTTATCAGCATCGTACATGATGGTTCTCATGGATCCTGCGTTCCACGCTTGCTTAGGCGACGAAGACAGGGAAAACACACATATATTGCTATCAAAGTGTCAATACTCGATGATTATTTTTTATATTTTTTTTTGAATAATGGTCTAAATAATACAATAATGGGATTGATCTCAAATACTTCATCCTGGCGGTGATAATAATTTGATACTGGTGCCCCACCAAATCACTTAGAGAAACACAAAAATTGCAAAATAGAAACAGAAGGTGATATGGTCAAGATAGATTCCGAGATATGGTGACAACTATCAAGTTATTTCTAACACCTGAGCTAGGCATCCTTTTATGAATAGACCATTTAGCTGGGCATACCAATTCCTATAGAAAAAGAGCTAAGTTTCCATCTACCTAGAATGGTTAGTGTCACCCTGAATTGTTCACAAGTTTCTAAAGTTTGGAGTTTTATTATTTCAACTAAAATTTCTCCCTTACCCCAAAACTTAAACCTAATATTGTCCCCAATGTTTCAAATTAAAGTACAATACCAAAAATATAGGTAACTAGAAGAATGAAAAGGGAAGAGCGAAAGATAGTACCTGGGTGAAGCGTAACAATCCTTCTTTGGAGAATAAGACAGAAAAATAAAAACAAAAACCTACAAAAACTTACTAATGTACAACAACATCCTTGATGGTCAATCAAGATAAGCAGGGTCCTCCAGAGGGACCTCCTCAATATCACCTGCAGGAAAAGGCTCTAAAAAGGGTTTCAATCTCTGGCCGTTAACCTTTGAAGAACTACTACCATCCAGTGTCTCAATCTCAATAGCACCATGAGGAAAAACAGTGCGAACTATAAAAGGACCCGTCCACCGTGAGCGCAACTTCCCGGGGAATAGATGCAAACTGATATCATACAGAAGAACTTTTTGACCCGGAGAAAATGAATTTCTTAAAATATTTATATCATGCACAAGTTTCATTTTGTTCTTATGCAACTTAGCACTATCGTATGCATCTCTACGAATCTCGTCCAACTCATTGAGCTGGAGCTTCCTGTGAGCTCCTGCCTTGTCAAGCGAAAAATTAAGTTGCTTTACAGCCCAATATGCTCTATGCTCTATCTCGACGGGAAGGTGACATGCCTTGCCAAAAACTAGACGATAAGGTGACATTCCAATGGGGGTCTTAAACACTGTACGGTAAGCCCATAAGGAATCAGTAAGCCTCAATGACCAGTCTTTCCGATTAGGCTTAACTGTTTTCTCCAAAATATGTTTTATCTCCCTGTTGGAAACCTCTACTTGACCGCTAGTATGTGGGTGATATGGGGTAGCTACTTTGTGGGTAATACCATAACTAATTATAGCCCGCGGTGTACCAAAACGTGCAAATATGTTATCATTCAAAAACTGGACCACAACCTTTTGGTTATTTGTTCTACACAAAATCGTCTCAAGCCACTTAGACACATAATCTACAGCGACAAGGATGTAAAAATAACCAAAAGAATTAGGAAAAGGACCCATAAAATCAATGCCCTACACATCAAAGACGTCAATAACTAGAATAGGGTTCAAAGGCATCACATTTCTACGGAAAATGGTTCCTAACTTCTGGCAACGCTCACAAGTAACACAGTAATGGTGGGTGTCTTTAAACAACGAAGGCCAATAGAGTCCACACTGCAATATCTTAGCAGCGGTTTTCTTAGTACTAAAATGAACCCCACAAGCATGATCATGAAAAAAGGAGATAATAATGGACTGGTCATTCTCAGGTATACATCTCATAATAATCTGGTCTGGACAATACTTAAATAGATAAGGATCATCCCAAAAGAAATGCTTAACCTCGGCTAAAAACCTAGAACGATCTTGTTTACCCCAATGTTGGGGAATTCGACCAGTAACAAGATAATTCACTATATTCTCATACCAAGGTAATTGGGAAACAAGGAAAAGTTGTTCATCAGGGAAACTATCCCTCACAGAAGGGGAATCATCAGGGAAATCAAAGACAAGCCTAGACAAGTGGTCCGCTACTACATTTTCAGCACCCTTTTTGTTTCTAATTTCTAGAGAAAAATCTTGCAACAAAAGGATTCATCTAATCAATCTAGGTTTCGTATCTTTCTTGGACAGAAGATACTTCAAAGCAGCATGATCAGTAAAGACTATGACCTTAGAACCTAAGAGATAGGATCTAAACTTGTCTAAGGCAAACACAATGGCTAACAATTCCTTTTATGTGGTGGTGTAGTTTAGTTGGGCATCATTCAGAGTTTTGCTAGCATAGTAAATCACATGAAGTAATTTTTTTTCTCGTTGACCTAGCATAACACCAATAGCATAATCTGAAGCATCACACATGATTTCAAAGGGTAGGTTCCAGTTAGGTGCCTGGACTATGGGGGCGGTAGTGAGTAAAGTCTTAAGCTTCTGAAAAGCCTGTAACCAAGCATCATCAAAGACAAACTTAACATTTGTTGCAAGCAAATTGCAAAGAGGTCTAGAAATCAAGCCAAAATCCTTAATGAATATACGATAAAAACCTGCATTCCCTAAGAATGACCTAATATCTCTTACAGTTTTGGGAACCTGTAAATTCCTAATAAGGTCAACTTTGGCTTTGTCTACCTCTATACCCTTAGAAGATACGATATGCCCTAAAACAATTCCTGATCGAACCATGAAATGACATTTCTCCCAATTAAGCACTAAATTCTTTTCCTTACATCTAGTCAACACTAATGTCAAATGATGCAAGCACTCATCAAAAGATGAACCAAACACTGAAAAATCATCCATAAATACCTCTAAAAACCGTTCTACCATGTCAGAAAATATACTCATCATGCAACGCTGAAAATTAGCGGGTGCATTATACAACCCGAAAGGCATGCGTCTGTACGCAAAGGTACCAAAGGGATAGGTAAAAGTAGTTTTCTCTTGGTCTTCTGGGGCAATACCAATCTGATTATAACCAGAGTAGCCATCTAACAAGCAATAATGACTACGTCCAGATAATCGCTCTAGCATTTGGTCGATGAAAGGAAGGGGAAAGTGGTCCTTCTTTGTGACCTTGTTCAATTTTGTATAGTCAATACAAGCACGCCACCCCGTGGACATCCGGGTTGGGATTAATTTATTGTTTTCATTCTGGACTACAATGATACATGATTTCTTAGGAACAACCTGAACGGGGCTGACCCACCTACTGTTTGAAATGGGGTAGATAATACCCGCATCTAACAACTTAAGCACCTCAGTTCGAACTACTTCTTTCATGTTAGGGTTCAGTCGATGTTGCATCTCCCTAGAAGGTTTGGTGTCATTCTCTAAATGAATCTGATGCATACAAACAGTAGGACTTATACCCTTAATGTCTGCTAAGGTTTACCTTAAAGCTTCCTTGTTGTCTTGAAGTACGATCACTAGCCTACTTTCCTGATCACTATCCAAGTCGGATGCTACAATTACAGGTAAAGTCTCGGACGGGCCTAAAAACACATACTTCAGAGTATCTGGCAATGGTTTGAGGTCCAACTTAGGAGGCTCTTCTAAAGAAGGAATTAAGGTAGACTTAGAAACTGGTAGTGGTTCGAACTTAGCTTTCCATCTATTAGTGTCTAACACAGGGGTAGAGTCTAACAGGGCATTCACTTGATCAATGGTGCTAACATCGTCTAAGCCAAAATGGGTTAAACAATTCTCTAGTGTATCTTCAGATAAGATGTTTGGTAATGACTCCTGAACTAATGTTTCTATCATGTTCACCTCTTCAATGAACGTGTCATCTAACTTAGAGGGTTGCTTATTAATATGGAAAATATTCAGTTCAACAGTCATATTACCAAAAGACAAATTCATAATACCATTTCGACAGTTAATGATCGCATTAGACGTAGCTAAAAACGGGAGACCTAATATCACAGGTATCTGGTTTTCTGGGTCAGGAAAAGGTTGGGTATCTAGGATAACAAAATCCACAGGATAAATAAACCTGTCGACCTCAATAAGAACATCTTCGACAATACCACGAGGAATTTTAACATACCTATCAGCTAATTGAAGTGTTGTCTGGGTAGGTTTGAATGTCACCAAGTCCTAGATGGAGGTACACATGATATGGAAGTAAGTTCACACTAGCTTCTAAGTCAAGTAATACTTTCTCCACATGGTAGTTACCTATGGTGCAAGAAATGGTAGGGGAACCTGGGTATTTGTACTTAGGAGTTGTGTTGTTCTGGATAATTGAACTCACATGACTAGCTATAAAGGCTTTTTTATGTACGTTAAGCTTTCGCTTTCGCGTACAAATATCCTTAAGGAACTTGGCATAAGTAGGAATCTGCCTAATTGCATCTAATAAATGAAGATTGATGTTGACTTGCTTAAAAATCTCCAATATATCATTAAAGTTGGATTGCTTTCTAGTTGGTACAAGAAGTTGTGGGAATGGGGCTTTGGGCACAAAATCAGGCTCAGCGAAAACCGCATTGAACTTTTTAGAGACTTTATCAGTCTCTTCAACTATAGGCTCAGAAGGGTGAATTACAACACGTTCACTATCGGACAAGGTTACCTTATTGTCTACCACTCTACCACTCCTAAAGGTTTTAATTGAATTCACATGGTTTGAGGATCTCTCACCAGAAGATAACTCATGAACTCCTCTAGGGTTGGGTTGCGGTTGACTAGGGGACTTTTCTTTTTCTATCAGCGATTTATTCAACTGACTAAACTGGGTTCGTAAATGTAAATAGCCTGAGAGTTAGCCTGGATCATCTTTTTATTGTCTTCTACATTTTGTTCAACCAATTGCTGAAACTTAGCATTGTGATTAGTTAACGCGGTGACAGACTCTGCTAAATTCATGACCTTCTTTTCTAACGGACTCTGAAATTGTGCTGGTCCAGAAGGATTCTTAGTATAACCAAAACCTGGGGGAACCTGGGGGGTACTAAACTGACCTTGATTTTGGCCCTTAGACCAAGAAAAATTTGGATGGTTTCTCCAACCAGGGTTATAGGTTTCTGAATATGGATCAAACTTATGACGGTTATCATATCTAGTGTTATTGTAAAGAGCATGGGTTTGATCTTCAACAGTCTGTCCTTCCCAATATGACTTCGGTTCTATTCCACAACTAGATTGAATTAATTCTAAGGCTTTTAACCTTTTTGCTATATCTGCAATTTTGGCATCTGATTCAATAATTCCATCTACCCTGTTGACATTATTTCTGCTCAGTAAAATTTTTCTCTAGGGTTCCTTACTACATTCCCATTGATGGGTCTTTTCGGCAATTTCATTCAAAAATGTCATTGCCTCATCAATAGTTTTACTCTCTAAATTCCCTGAACACAATGACTCAACCATGGTCGTTGTTGGATAATCTAGCCCTTCATAAAGGATCTGGACTAGTCTAAGCTTTTCTAAACCTTATTGGGGACATTGTTCTACTAAATTATGGAACCTTTCCAAATACCTATACAAGGATTCTCCCTCTTGATTCACAAATGTGGAAATCTCCTGCCTAATAGATGATATTTTGTTCCTAGGGAAAAGTTTAGATAAAAAGGCAGTGGTAAGTTGTTCATATGTCTCGATGGATTCAGATGGCAAACTATATAAACAAGATTTGGCCTTGTCTCTTAGGGAAAAAGGAAATAACCTAAGTTTCAAAGCTTCATCAGACAGGTTGTGAATTCTTAGGGTACTACATATTTCTTCAAAACCCCTAATGTGAAAGTAAGGGTTTTCATTTTCTTTTCCTAAAAAGAGTGGGAGCATTTGTATGGTCCCAGGTTTTAACTCATAGTTTGCTTGAGTTTCAGCTAACTTGATACATGATGGACGAGAATTCCTAGTAGGATTCAAAAAATCTTTCAAGGTTGTCATTTCTGGCACAACTAGAAAATTAGGAATAACTTCCTCACTAAGAGACAAATTCTCAAAACTAAAGTTTCGGCTATCAAAAGAAGGGTTTCCTAAATTCTCAATTTCAAAGGAAGAGTTTCTATTTCCGTCACTGATCAAACGACTAATAGAATGTCTTCTCCAAGCACGCTTATTGGGCATGAAATAACTCCTAATCGGAAGGGAATTCTAAACGAACACAAACAAGGCCGACTCAACCAAATCAAACCTATTGAATCTAGCAAACAAAAAGCATGATGGCTCCACTTAGATTGTTTCTAGACCAGCTTCTATTCTTCCAAAAGGCAACTAGTTACAGTTTTAGCGAATCTCTCAGAACGATCCGAATTAGATTAAGTCGAAGAGAAACAGGATAAGCTCTAAGGAGCTTTGATAACCCTGTCTCTTTGGCACTTTTGCATGGGTTACAAGGCGGATCTAATCAACTTAAAATAATCTTCCTGAACTTTAAGTTAAGCTAAAAAAGTAACAAATACAGTCCTTTTGAATGATTTTCCAATAAGCTTGTTACCCTGTAGGTCTCTTTCTAGTCAAATTTTAGGCTTAGGTTCGCGTTAGGTAACGTGTTCCTAAGGCGGGCAAGAAGGAAACAGTGATGAAATCCGAGTCCTTATCTTATATGGCCAATCCTTTCCCTTTACTAGAAAATAAATCCGTATTCAATTCCTCAACATATATGCACACGAAGGAATACAGTAAACCCACTTGCATGGGATTCGTGGGTTGATCGAGTCTTACCTCCCGTACCATACGGGGGATGAATCGGTTGTAGTCGACTCGGGCCACCAACTCCTGTGTTAGTGCACGAACCCGAGGGACCGAGACAATGTCGTAATTGTCGTCCTTCCCTGTTGCAGTTTATATTTAAATAATAATAATGTTCAGTTCAAAGTCCAAAGTCCAAAGTCCAAAAATAAGAAAAACAGAAAAAATCCTAAAATAATTACAAAAATAATAGCCAAACCCTAACATAGTTTCTAAAAATAAAAAATAAAAAATAAAAAATAAGTAAAATAAGTAGAATAATAATTCTAAAAATAAAAATAAAATCTTCTTCACTCCTTTTGGAATCCTCTTTTCTTTCCTTCTTTGGCTCTATTTCCTTTTTATAGCACTTTCTCCTTTTCTTTTTAGTTTCGCTTCGAATCTGAAAAGAATAGAAAATACCAAACACGTAAAAAAGAACAAAAAATAAAAATAAATCCTAAATTAAACTAAACCTAAAAAAAGAATAATCCAAAAACAATTCTATAAACAAGTCCACGTCGGCGGAGCCAAAATTTGATGTGTTTTGTAATAGTGGTAAATAATGGTTCGTTCAAGACTTGTGAAAATTTATTTTTAAACTTAATTTCTAAAAATAAAAATAGCAAAGCTCAAATAAAATTGATAATAAAATTGAGAGAGGACTGAGGCTAGGATTCCACTATTTTCAAATTTTTAAAGTGAATAAATTCAATAATTATAATTATGCAATTCTAACATTTAATTTGATTCTAAAATATAACAACAAGTAGATTTTCAAAATAGCAATTGTATAACAAAAGTATGGAACATCTAAAACCTAAGCCAAAGCATGTACCATCTAACGAAATCACAATTGCTTAACAAAAATCACTAAATCAATTTTTAACCAAGGGAATGAATCATAAATAAATTACATAAATTAATTAAATAAATATTACCACATAATCTTTGGAAAACTAGCTTCCTCCGTCGCCTCAGAGATGAATTTTAGCTCCTCATTGTATTGGAAAAACCCTCCAAAATATATTTCATAGCTCAAATGGTGCTTACAATGGTGAAATGGTAGTAACACAGGATATTTGATACGCTTATAAGCGTTACATAGAAGTGTTCTCTGCGTTACAAAAGAAAAAAAAGAAAACAGGAATAAAGAACGGACTTCTGGTGTTGTCGAAATAAGACTGCTTCAGCAACACTATCAGCGACACTTCTCTGACGCCTTATATTCTTCTTCTTCTCTTTCAGCAGCAGAAAAAACTATTTTTCCTCTTATCTTAAGCTCTCCAATACTCTCTCTACTCAATCAAACCCTCGACACTCATTTATATACCCGTAACATCTCTCAAATCCCACCATTTAATTCTCACAGAATATTTTTATACTCGAGAATATTTGATACAGGATTCTATGTTCAATTCTAGATTGATTCTTGATTGATTTCACGTATCTGTATATCACTCTTGATATGGCCACAATATTCTCTGAATTTAATCCCAGAAAACACGTGAAGATCTCATCCGAAATCAATACAGAATATCTCTGTTTTTGAAATAAATATTTCTCGCCAAAATGATTTTTGAACCGTGAAGAAGAGGGGGGTGCTCATATCCAATGTTCGGTGCCTTTATCAATTCTTGGTGCCTTTAGTAGTTTTTCGAGCCAATTTTTCCAACAATGTTTATTTTTCAGAAATACCTATAAATACATAAAAACACAATATTAGTACAAAATGAGTTCCAACACTATAAAAGTTGAGAGCAAATTAGACACATAAATGTGTCTATCAACTAATATGGTCGTGGGTGAAGGAATTTACCACTTGATTCTTCATAACTTGTATTTTCTCCGTATCATAAACTTCACAAAAATTCACTTCTTTTGATTTCTTCGCTCTAGTACTTAGTCTTCAACTAGGATATAGAATTATGCTCGTTTTGGTACTTCACTTTGAATCTGAATCGTGCTTTTTCTTGTACTGTTGCTTGTCAACATTGAACATCTTCAACTTTCTTCAAATTTGTAATCCTCTGCTTGTTGATGATGATATGTTTCTATGGACCCGTTGTTGTCGAAAGAGAGAGAGAATTGTGCCAACTGCAAATTAAACTACAAGGTAAGGTTAATCGCAATTCTGATGTCACCCTCATGATTGATAGAATTAGCACCAAAGAGATCATAAAGTACTGAAGGGGTGCGAGGTTGAGTAGCTCATCACTCTTCCCGGAATTAGCGTAAGATGACACACACTCTAAAGGACAATTTTTAGAAAGGCACAAATAATTGAAGGTCTAGTGCCTCGCTTGATATAACAATAGGTAGTCTCCACTAATGATTGATCAACTTCTCTAACATTGTATTCTTTCTGCACTTAATTCGCCACCGGCGGTTTAAGTCCCTTTTTGTCAGCTATTGCCTCTCAACAACTAAGAAACCCGAATATAATTCTCTAATATTCTAAGTTCAGTTATTTCGGTAAGAACTCCGTATGTAAACTTAGCTAGAAGTATACTAAGTGACTCTAAAATATCTAAGAGTTGGAGGTTTATGTAATTATTTACAAACAATCGAAAAAAAATTACTCTATTAAAGTGAAAACTCTAACTAAAGGACTAAAAACTCTATATGTAAAAAATATAAATACTCTCCCATACTTAAACTTTACATTGTCCTCAATGTAAATTGACTTCCCTAATGTAAAATCAAGATAGGAAATCAACTAATGATATGAAAGACTAAATAAAATTTAAAATAAAAGGAAAAGGAAAAGAAATACAAAACCAATAGGTTGCCTCCCATTCAACGCTTAGTTTAACGTCCTAAGCCTGATTGTCTTGTTAGAGTCCGTATACCAACAATATGAAAATCTGAGGATCCACCCAGATAATAATCCGCAGTTCTAATAACAACTTCACACAATGATTAACATAAGATATAAATAATGAAATTGTTATTTTATGGAAGTTTCCCCCCACACTTAGTATTTTCTACACTTGGAAGTGTATAAAGAACATAAAACAAGGGAACTTCTTTAGGTTCTTCTCGGTGAACCTGTAAAATGCTAGAATCAAACACATCTAGTGGTGGATAGTTAAAAGAAAAATAATTCTTAAGAATTTTAGTAGCACATATACCCAACCCTAAGTGAGGTAGCTCCTTAAAAATCAGGTTAACAACTCTTTGGGGAACTATTTCGATTGGGGAAGGAGGATCAAAAGAAATAGAACTATGCAAAAGATTAGACAAACCTTTTAATGTATCCTCATCATTCTTATATAACTCAAGTGAATTATTTACCTCATGTATATCGTGGTCCTCTATTAAAATTTTAGAAACCTATTGTTCATTAGATTCTGCTTCAACCGAAATCTGAGCATCATTATAATCATTGGCAAGCTCAATTGGGTCTTCCACGAAATCAATCAATTTGGTCTCACTCTCGAGTAAAGGTCGCTCATATTTTTCGTCGTCATCGGACAAAAAATTAGGTTCATATGTAAGAGCGTCCTCTTATATGTACTCCTTCGAGATATTACAATCCCTATACTCCTCATTATCAGAATCAAAATCCTATCCTAAAAAGTCTAGTTCATTGGTGCAAATCCTAATATCTTCGTTTGAGTACATTATACCATTTATAACAATAGATATGTCATACCCAATCTCCTTCTTTTGAATAGGTAAATGATCATCATTATGATCCGGGGTTGGAATAATTTTATCATTGTTACATGGACTTTCAGAAGGTTGATCATCTTCAGAATTATCATCGATCATATATTCATTACTAAATGTGGGAAAGTCATAATTATTTTGTCTTTAAGACCAAACTTCTTCCTTCGTCATTTCCTCTTTAAGTTGACCAATGCGATTCTTCAGGATATCCATAGTCCTTTGAAGTTCTTGGAGTGTATCTTCAGTCTTTTGACTGTGTTGGTCCAGTTTATTCATATATTGTTGCATCATATCTGCCAAACTAGAAGATTCATAATTAAAAGCATAACTATCCTCCCATCCTTTTGGTTGCTCACTTACATATAAGGTTGATATGTATGAGAATATCCATAAGGTTTCGTAGGGTATTGGTCATAGCCAAAAGATTGGTTTTGATTGTTGATGTGTTTTAGAAAAGTGGTAAAATATGTTTGTTCGCTGAGACTTGTGAAGATTCGTTTTAGACCTAATTCTGAATTAAACTAGAAAACAAGTAAAAGATTTTAACAATATTGGAAGGAACTGGAACTCAGGATTCTACCAAAATCACTTCTGATTGATTTCTACAATGATTTTTTAACAATTATAGCTCTTTTATTGAATTTGTTTCTTTGTCATAAGTAGATTTATAAAATATTAACTGTAAATCACAAGTATGGAGCATCAAAAGCTCTTAAGTCCCAGCATACACCATCAAAAAAAAATCACAACCAATTAAGAAAACTCATAAATCTAAAAATCAATGCAAAAGTCATTAAGAATCAAAAATAGTTACCATTAATTCATGAAATATGGCTTCATCCATTGTCCCAGTGGTGGGGTTTAGCTCATCATGCTTAAAACACTCTCAAAAGATTAATACATCGCTCAAAAGTGCTTGAGAAGAAGAAAAAAAGCTAAAAATAATAAAATAGAAAATCTGCAACGCTGTATAGACGTTACTGATTAATTGTTACATTTCACGTTCAAGATAAATGTTGCAGACTAAAGATAAACATTGCAAAGTGGTCGAATAAACCGTTGCCTTATCTTATGTTCTTCCTGTTCTTCACCAGCAACAGAGAACTTTCCTGGAATGATATTTCTTCGCTTTGTTGGCCTTCTGGGCTCGACCCAACCTCCCTATCCTCTTTTGTGACTCCCACCAACTCCTTTTATACACCACAGACCCAAAAATCTCGAGTAAATCTTCTCTTTTCTCTTCCTTGTAGGTTATGGACTTTTTTTCTTTTTTTTCCTTCCACACGTTTCCTGTTTGAAACTCTCTTTTATGCGTCTATTGTACAACTCGGACTCCCTGTATGTGATAGAATTAAATCTTGGAGAATATTTGCTCCTTATCTCTTAAGTAATTTCCAAAAATAATTTAAAAACAACCCCGTAAATATTTCTCTCTATTTTATTGCTTGAAAGGAAATCTTTCCTTTTCTCTCGAAACTAATCCACTTACAAGTCCTGTTTTGTCGTAACATACTAATACTATTTCAAATCAGAGTAAAACTTTGTGAAAATCCATTTCAGAAATTTACACAGTTAAGAAATCAATTTTTCCGCCAATTTTGGAATTTGAATTTGAAAGGGGTTGCCCTCTATCCAATAGTGGGGCCACAAATGTTTATTTTCCAAAAATAGCTACAAACACATAAAATAATACAATAAGTACCAAATTGAGCATTAACAAAATAGATAGTTAAAGACAAATTAGACACAAAAATGTGTCTATCAAATATCCCCAAACTTATTATTTTCTAACCCTCGAGCAAATCTAATCTAAAAATAAAATACAAATCCTAACTCACTTTCGCAAGCATCTCGATTGCACTTAGCGTGTGCAATAAGCCTTTAAACCCATAAGTGTCTGTATCGGATGAGTTTTAGTCTCGTGAGGGTTTACAAGAGGTATACCCATAAAACCTTCTATTCCAAACCCTAGCTACTTGTGAACGATTAAGGGTAAACACTAAACAAGTTATTTAGTTGGCAAACTAAATTCTTCGGCTATGGGAATCATTACCATATATGATTCCAATTGTTGTACACGAGTTTGCACTCAAGCATACTATAATTCATATATAAGAAAAAAAAGCTCTACTTAGATATTCGTTCAACCACGATACTCTGAATCTATCTAAGTACAATCACATGAAAAGATTTAGAAGATGGATGTGGACAAAATGAAGTTTACGCGTGTTGACTAAGATGAACGGTGTTTTCCGTATCCGTCTGAAGGTCAGTGCCAGGATGAATCCTAATGGATTGGGATACGCTCCCACTGGTCTTACTCCTTATACTAATATCGACTCAGCTGGTATATACAAGGGTCCCAACGATCGATTTATTGAAAATAAAACAATTATCTTTATATTATTAAATGTACTGACAACATGATTGGATCAAATAAATCCAAGTGCATACTCTTTATCAGCATCTTACATGATAGTTCTCATGGATCCTGCGTTCCACGCTTGCTTAGGGGACGGAGACAGGGAGAGCACACACATATTGCTATCAAAATGTCAATACTCGTTGTTTTTTTTTTATTAAAAATAATGGTATAAATAATCTCAAACACTCTACTCCATCCTGGCGGCGATAACAATTCGATATTGGTGCCCCACCAAATCACTTAGAGAAATATAAAAAATTACAAAAATAAAAACAAAAGGTGATATGGTCGAGATAGACTCTGAGATATGGTGACGACTATCATGTTAAAACTAACACCTGAACTCTGTCCTTTTATGAATAGACCATTTAACTATGCACACCAATTCCTATAGAAAAAGAGCTAAGTTTCCATCTACCTAGAATGGTTAGTGTCATCCTGAATTGTTCACAAGTTTCTAGACTTTGGAATTTCATATTTCAACTTAAAAGTTTCTCCCTTACCCCCAAACTTAAATCTAATATTGTCCTTAATGTTCTAAAGATGAATGATTAAATACATGAACAATGAGAAACTTTTACCAATCCAAAGAAAGGAGTTAAGGAAAGATATTACCGTGTCGCATGAGCATGCGTTACCTCCCAGTAAGTGCTAAGTTTAAAGTCTTCAGCCAGACTAAGAAAGGAGTAGTCACCTCATAAAATCATATAGCAATAGCCGGAATAACTGTGGGTCATCTGAATCAAATAGTGCTATCACAAATTAAAGGAAACTGCAACAGGCCAAGAAAATGAACTAACCGAGCACACCCTTATTTAGTTTTCTTTTTAAGACAACTACATCTAGTTGTGGTTCAGGTTCAGGCTCTATAAAAGGGTCTAGATTAAATATTTTCAGTGGATGGATTTCCTCATTGGCATGATCAAAAGAATCAGGTTGTAGAGTCTGAAAAAACTCAACCAAGAACTTAGAAGCACATAATAATAACCTGAATAATAATGGATCCTCAAAGTCAATCAGATTTGACCCACATAGTTGACTTCAATGAAGGTTGTAGACATTCTTGAGCAAATGTGTCGATTCTAATTCCCTAAAGTAATTAGACTTAGTATCAAAACTTAATAACTCACACATTTGAAATTCATACGTTTCCACATATGGAAGAAAATATTTTGGTGGGAAAACAAAGTCAATCTTGGTATTATTGCCTAGGTGAACCACATCGACCAGAGGATGGGTTTCTAATAATTGAACTTCTTTCTGGACATCAACAGGCTCAGGGAATCTAGTTTGAAGATGATCTTGAAAAATGGTAGAGGTGAAAATGTCAAGACCCAAGTGAGGGACCTTTTTAAGAGTCAAAGGTAAAGCACAGGGAGAATGATAGTCACCCCCAAAATTAGAGTTTTTAGTGTCTTTAGTTAGACTAGTCACATTTTTCTAATTTCTAGATCGTCAGATTCTTGAAAGTTGTCAATTGCTTCTTCTAGGTTATAATCAGGTGGTGCATCCTCACTCATATTTAAAATCTCTACGCGTCTATCTTTGTTAGAGACTATTGTCTTCGAATTGTTAGACTCTAAATCACTAGTCTCAGGACAAACTCGTTCCTTTAAACCATTGTCGGCTTCAAAACAAGAAAATATTACATCGTCCAAAACAGTGGTATCTCTAGTCAAATCCTCTTCCTTTTGAATAGGTGAATAATCATTAAAATTATTTGGATTTGAACCAAAACAAAAATCATCATGAAGCACAATTGGAGTGATAATTTCCTGATCACTCTGCATGTATAGTTCAAGTTCTTCATCAATACTATCCTCATCATCATAATAATATGAAGATGTTTGAACCTCGTCTAAATTAGTAGTGTTACCAATTCTATCCTCTTCCTCTTGAATATGTGAATAATTATCAAAGATAGAACTATATTGGCAATTAAGATCATTTTGAGTAATATTATTCTTTGCAAGACTTTCATTCACACTTAATGCAAACCTATTTGTATTCTCAGTTAACTGCTTGAGGGATTTTTCTATAGAAAGAGTTGGACTACTAAATTTACCCCCTCATACTTAATACGAACCTATTTGTATTCTCAGTCAACTTCTTGAGGGAATTCTCTGAAACAAATAGATCATAAGGAGTACTAGATTACAATTGCTCGTGTGATTCTTCTAGAGAAGGATTTGGGTCATCACTGGGAGTACTAGATCGCATCTTCTGTAGGGCATCCCTCCAAGACAAAGAACTCGAATTTTGCTCACTTTCATGTTCATATGACGGGTGTATGTACGAATATTAATTTGGATAACCTTAGTATGAGCAATAACCTCCAAAAGGTTGGTGGTGGTCTCGACTACTTTCCACACCATGTTGATAGTACGGATAATGTCTATTTTGAAATTCAGTCGGATATTCATTGTATTGGTCCTTATAATACCAGTTTGACATTTTCTAACAAAAAAAAAGTCCTAATAAAACTCTAAAAATAAATCCTAACTGGAAGGGGTTCTAAACAAATACAAACAAAGCCGACTCAACCAAATCAAACCTACTGAATCTAGCAAACAAAAAGCATGATGGATCCACTTAGATTCTTTCTAGACCAGCTTTTATTCTTCCAAAAGGAAACTAGTTACAGTTTTAGCAAATCTCTTAGATCGATCCGAATTAGATTAAGTCGAATAGAAACAGGATAAGCTCTAAGGAGCTTTGATAACCCTTCCTCTTTGGCAACGTTTCCTTGGGTTACAATGAGGCTCGAATCTACTTAAAATAATCTTCCTGAACTTTGAGTTAGGCTAACAGAGTATCAATACAGTCCTTTTGAATGACTTTCTTATAAGCTCGTTACCCTATCGGTCTCTTTCTAGTCAAAATTTTAAGCTTAGGTTCGCGTTTGGTAACGTGTTCCTAAAGCGGGCAAGAAGAAAACGGTAATGAGATCCGAGTCTTTATCTTGTATGGCCAGTTCTTGCCCTTTACTAGAAAATAAATCCGTATTCAGTCCTCAACATATATGCATTACGAAGGAATACAGAAAATCCACTTGCAGGGGTTTCGTGGATTGATAGAGTTTTACCTCTCGTACCAGACGGGCGATGAAACGTTGAAGTCGACTCGGGCCACTGACTCCTGTGCCAGTGTACGAACCCAAGGGGATGAGACAATATCGTAATTTTCGTCCTTCCATGTGTAGTTTATATTTAATACTACCCTTCTGTAGGGTTTAAAAATAAAAATAATGTCAAAAAATGTCCCAAAGTGTCCAAAATGTCCAAAAAAAAAAAAAAAATTACAAAAACAATTAAAGATTTGCTACTACAATTTTTTTTCTAAATTAACCTAACAAATAAAAACCCTAAAAAGTAAAAATTAAATAAAAATAAATTCTTTGTCTTCTTCTCCGTTGTTTTTGCTTTAACTTTACTCCAAGTTTTTTAATCACCAAAATCTTTGGCTCAATTTCTTTTATTTTTCTTTCCAAAACATGTAGCAAAAGAGAAATACCCAAAAACGCAAAATAGAACAAAATAATAAAAATCTAAAAATAAAACTAATACAAAAAAAAATTAATCTAAAAATCTAACATAAAAACAAATCCCCGAAAGCGGCGCCAAAAACTTGAGGTGTTTTAAAAAAGTGGTAAAAATGTGTTCGTTCGCTGAGACTTGTGAAGATTCTTTTTAGACCTAATTTTGAATTAAACTAGAAAATAAGTAAAAGATTTTAACAATATTGGAAAGAACTGGAACTCAGGATTCCACCAAAATTACTTTTGATTGATTTCTACAATGATTCTTTAACAGTTATTACTCTTTTATTGACTCTGTTTCTTTGCCAACAGTAGATTTCCATACATCAACCGTAAATCACAAGCAAGGCACATCAAAAGCTGTTAAGTCCCAGCGTACACCATCAAACAAAATCACAACTAATTAAGAATAATCATAAATCAATTAAAAATCAATGCAAAAGTCATTAAGAATCAAAAATAGTTACCATTCATTCATGAAATATGGCTTCCTCCATTGTCCCAGTGGTGGAATTTAGCTCATCATGCTCAAAACACTCTCAAAAGATTGGTACATGGCTCCAAAGTGCTTGAGAAGAAGAAAAGAAGCTAAAAATAATAAAACAGGAAATCTACAACGATGTATAGGCGTTACAGATTAACTGTTACAGTTCAAGTTCAAGATAAACATTGCAGACTGAAGATAAACATTGGAAAGTGGATGAAGGAACCGTGACAGGGTGGTTAAAGAAACCGTCGCCTTATCTTCTGTTCTTGAGCAGCAGCAGAGAACTTTCCTTGAATGATTTTTCTTCGCTCTGTTGGCCTTCTGAGCTCGACTCAACCTCCCTATCCTCTTTTGTGACTCCCACCAACTCCTTTTATACACCATAGACCCAAAAATCTTGAGTAAATCTTCTTTTTTCTTTTCCTTGTAGGTTACAGACTTTTTTCTTTTTTTTTTTCCTTCTGCACGTTTTCTATTTGAAACTCTCTTTTATGTGTCTATTGTACAACTCGGACTCCCTGTATATGATAGAATCAAATCTTGGAGAATATTTGCTCCTTATCTCTTACTTAACTTCCAAAAATAATTCAAAATCAACCCCGTAAAAATATTTCTCTCTGTTTTATTGCTTGAAAGGAAATCTTTCCTTTTTTCTCGAAACTAATCCATTTACCAGTCTTGTTTTGTCGTAACATACTAATACTAATTCAAATCAGAGTAAAACTTTGTGAAAATCCATTTCAGAAATTTACGCAGTTAAGAAATCATTTTTCCCGCCAATTTCAGAATTTGAATATGAAAAGGGTTGCCCCATATCCAATGGTGGGGTACCTTTATCACATTTTGTGTGTTCCTTTAGTAATTTCCTTTGGGTTCCTTTATCAACTTTTTGAGCTAATTTTTTCACAAAAGTTTATTTCTCAAAAATATCTACAAACACATAAAATAATACAATAAGTACCAAATTGAGCATTAACAAAATAGATAATTAAGGACAAATTAGACACAAAAATGTGTCTATCAATTATACCCTTGGTATGATTGGTAGTTGTCATAAGACTGAGAATGAAAACCATATTGATTGCCATTATTATATGATTGATCTTGTGCACCATACATGTTATTTTCGAAGGAAACATGACGACTCACAAGAAAATCGTAAAAACTACTAAAACCTAAAATAAAAATAAAATAAAAGTGATGCTTACAACCTGTTTTTAAAATTTACCTCCCGCTTTTGACGAGCGGATAACACCTTCAACTAGTTGTTAACACCATGAAAACCTAAAAACCTGAAAACACTAAAGAAAAACGTGAAAATATTCTAAACTGCTAAAACAAGCTAAAACAAATAACAAATCAATTAGCAGCTGCTCCCCGGCAGCGGCGCCAAAATTTTATGTGTCGTAAGCGCAACAAATTAATCAAGATATTTTCCACTAATTAACTAGTAATATAGCGGTAGTACGGATCGTTCCCAAAAAGAGCTGTGTAATTGAGATGTTATTTATATTAGCAAAACTATAATAAAAATAAATACTAAATGGGATTGGATGTTTAAAACAACTAGTATTTAACCCGTGCTATGCACCGGGTACGATGAGAATTGGTTTTTACTTGGTGAAGTGGGGCTTCGCCCCGCACCCGTCCAAGAAGGGGTTCCAAATAACAATTGTAGTGTATAATTAAAACACCAATTATCATTTATTAGATTAACAATTGGAACCAAATTCATCCATTAATTATCGTTTAAGATGTTGGAGGTTAAGAAATCCTTTTAAAGAAAATACTTTTGAAAAATTATACCAACCTTTAAAATCAGTAAGTAGTTCATGAAATTGCCAACATAAGATTTGAAACCTGCTACTCAAAGTAGAATTACAATTACCCTTAGTATTGCTAGGCTTTAGGATACCTATGCAACATCTGTTGGTTAAAAGTAAAAAACAAAGTCATAATAATATTCTACTTCAAAACTCTAGTAATAGCTTCTAGTTCGGCAAAATCCTGTTTGCTCCATCTTCTTCTTTTCTCTCTTTCTCTTTTAACAAGAACATAAACACAACCAGAGGTAAAGTGAAAGAGAAGATGAATCACGATGAAGAGTTAATTGACAATTTTGTGTGTATTTGAGTTTTTTATTTAGTGAAGACAAAGGAAGAAGAAACCAGAGAAATAAATCGAAGAAAATTTACAGAGAAATGAAGAAAGAAGAATCGAAGAAACGGAGAAGCATAAACCGTAAGTTTTACTAAACCCATTTGTAGTTTTCTTTGTTTTACTGAAATTTTCATGTGAATCTGATTTATTACGCTTCGATTGCACTTAGGCTTTTTTTTTTCTGATTTTGGGAAAATAAAAAATTATGGTTTCAAATGGTGAAATTCAGGTTTATAATTGAAATTAAATGTGGCATTAGTATGTTTAGATGGTTTTGAATGTTTGATTTAACGTAATTATGATTCAATTAGGGTTTACTGAAATTAGGTATTTCTGATTTGGGAAAAAATTAAAAATTAGGATTTCTGTTGGTGAAATTTGGGTTTATAATTGAAATTGAATGTAGTATTAACAAGTTTAGATGATTTTGAATGATTAATTTAATGATTAATAATGTTTATATTGAAGGTTAAGGTATAAAAAAGCTTGTTTACACTTCTTGCCTTTGTATATATGATATAGGGAGGATATGTCGAGATTCGCTGAGGTGGTTGATCTAAGGAATGGATATACATCGTTCCCTTATTACCTTTGTATTTTTTTTCGAAAGAATTGCAGGAGAAGATGTATAAAAGTGACGTTTCATCCGCCATCTTTAAGGAATATGATGAGGTATACAATTAGTGGTGCTTTAATTCTTTTTCTCTCATTTACCAACTTTGTTTTCCTACTGTATTGAATATGTTTTGTTGACCCATATTCTCTTTGGTGTTTATCTCTGGATTACAATGAAGGCCGGAGAGAGAAAAGTTTGGCGAGGAACAAAATTGAACGGTTTCTATCAATGAAGGTTCAGTTATTCGTTGAGAATAATTAAATACAGAGTTTGGATAAGTTTGTTATTAAGATTTACCTATAACTTTCTTTGTATGCACATTCTCCATCTATACTAGTTTTGATTTTTGTAATATGAAAGTTTCCTTATGTATAGACCGTATGGCGCACATTGTTTTTCTTTAAGTAATTGCTCATGAAATCTCTCTCTATGTTATTTTCACTGTGATTCAGTAACCTAATGGGTTCTTGTTGTTTTTTTTCCAGGTAGTTTAGCTTTGAAACCTGTTCCATTGGTGAAATTCAATGATGGGGGAGGAGGAGAAGGAGATGTTGGAGATCAAAATTATGATGATTATCCAATGGTTTTGATTTAGATCCAGATCCTTATGTGCAACGAAAATGAGGTAACAACAAATACTTATATGTTTTCCCCTGTTGGATCTGGTCTATAATTCATGTTTGAAAGTTTTCCTCTTACAATATCATATGTTTTGTCTTTATGAACACTACTCACATGGCCCTGCTTGGTTTTCAATTCTTCTCTAAGATTTATAGGAGTTATATCTAGTTGATTTTTGGTGAAAGATCTCCGTCCATGTGTCTAGTGTGATGAACTCACTTATATATATATATATATGTCTTGTATAGTTGTGTTGCATCTATCATCCATACACTATCTTGAACATATGGTTACGACTTGTGTTTTTAATCATCTTTTACTTCATATATGTACTATCTATGGTTAAAGTACTGGTATGCATTCCTGAAATATCAGCCGAATTGTGGTTAATTGATATTTGGTTATCATTTATTTTGATGTTGAAACTAGATTAGGAGGGTTATCTATATTTTCATTCAATTGTTTGTTTTGTAAACTTATTTTTGTTGTAGGTGTACACCCTTCTGAAATGTGGCTCAGTTCATCGTTGAGGAGTTTATTTTTTTACTAGTTTGCATTTGTCTCTAAGCTTATATTGGTATGAACTCATAATTTAAATCCTTTTTTGTGTAAATTTAAACCTAATGAATGTTAAATGGAAAGCTTAATTTGAATTTATAAGTGCCGGTTCCATTTCAGTTTGAATTTAGTTACATTTTAATTTCATTTTAAATTCAGTCAGATTATAACAACGGTAAAAAAAAATAGATCCTCAACCGTTCATCATCCTCCTACTGATATGTGGCGTAATATGGTAGACATGACACGAAGGTAATATATTAAAAAGGTTGAGAAGTTATGGTAATAGAATGAGATCTCATCTGTAGCCGTTCATATATTTCTACTGACACGTTACGAAATCCTATCTAAGGATATGTCGATAATATATAGAAAAGGTCAGGGTTAAATGGTAATAATACAAGTTTTCATCTATAGCTGTCCATCACCTAACCCTAGGACACATGACAAAATCCTAAAAAAAAAGGTGATTCTGTCTTTTATCCCGCACGTGTTAACGCACACATATACGTATTTTGACCATTTAATTTTATTTGGATGGAAAGCTAGACAGTAGGACATTTTCTAATAATTCTTTTTTATGAAACATTTTTCAATATAGGACACTTATTAATTTGGATGTTGTATTAGTGCAAGCATCCTATATTATCTCAATTATCTCAAAGTCTTCTTATTCAAAAGTCAATGATCATAATGCACTTTCTACTAAGAAAAAAGTGCAAGAAGTAAGGAAAATGTTCTTTATTCCGGAGTTTTGCTATACTTAAACGATAAGAATTTTAATGGATGTGATGAATTATATCTTACCTTAATAGTCATCGATGAAAGAGTTAGTGTTTTCAATGATAAGGTAATAAAACTTAGGGCACTAAGAAAAAAAGGTGTTTTGCAGACTTAGCTTGTCAAAATTTCATATGTTAACGTAGTCAACCCCTTGAGTAATATGGCTTAGTATAGCGGTATAACATGTTTAATTTTTGGTTATCATGAAACCCATTTGGCTAATGTCCTTTGGACTTTCAAGTCATATAATTTGAAATGGCTAAAATACTTGGGATTATTGGGTGTTGCAAATCGATGTTTGAAGTACCATCATTAGAATCGGATCAACCATATTTAGAGTGAGGGAATATCCAATTATTTATAGTCATTTTATTTTATTTCCAGAATTTATAGTCCGTATTTGTTGTTGTTTTCCCATTTATACCGTTCTTTCTCCATACGGTGTTATGATAATTCGCGGAATTTTCCAATTTGTGCTTGCATAGTTGCATACGTAAATATATTGATAGGTTCCGGGGTTGTTGAGCCTTTTATGGTATGCGAATAACTTACCTAGGACTACATGTCTTATGCAGGAAAAGGCAATACCAACAGTTCAGGCTTGAATCGAGAAACCGACTTTCATATGTCACTCAATATCTTCAATATAAATGATTAGATGACACCTAACTTTGTTGTTACCACGATCCACTTCCATCGACTTGGTTAGGAGATGGACCTAGATGTTAACTCTGATAGTGAAGGCTGAGATTTTCATGAAGTCTGCTTATTACGTGTGGTTATTAAAAATCTAGTAACACAACAGCATAAAATGGTTGTTTAAGTAACATTAAAAATAAAATAAAATCTTTGATAAAATCATTGTTTATTTAAGATTGAATTGATTACATATGACATACTGAATATGTAAAACAAAAATGTTATATCTGTTTTTACCTAATTACTTTCTTAGTCTAATCCTTTTTTTTCCAATGTTTTTATGACCATTTCTCTGTATTTGAGTTCAGTACTTATAGAGCTCTTTAGGGTCCCATTAAGTTTTATCTATCCAGTTGTTCATTCTTATCTATACACGTATTCAGATGATCATCCCGCACAGTTTCCGCGGATTATGATATGGGTTTTTATGGTCTTATTTGACTGCACGCAATGTGGATCGCAGTCTTTTTGCGGTCATACCTCTTGGTTTATCTAATTAGATTCTTTCACGTAACCGCTTCCGTAAATATGGTGCGGATACATTGAATACCTGGACCATTTAGTATTTTCTGCTTTATTGCATGTTTAGCACGTAGCTTGCGGGAAAGATGTGTCATGCTTTGACCTTTTTGTCCCGCAATTTATATGATTGAGACGTGTCTTCCATGCAGTAATGATGTCAGTCATGTGCCATCTGTTGTGTCTAATCAACAATTGCTTTTGTCCCGCTACTTGTATGATTGAGACGTGTCTTCCATGCAGTAATGATGTCAGTCCTGCGCCATCTGTTGTGTCTAATCAACAGCTGGATGAGTTTGTTTGAACCGTTGATCTTTGTGGAGATACGAGATGGTCTTTTGAGTCTTGATTTGTTACTTCTCATGTTATCATAATCTGGTGCTCCTATGTTGGATTTTTGACACGTTTACAACAGAGATTTGATATTCACAATTTTTACCCCTTTTATTTCGTATTCTACGCAGGGTAGAATTTTGGAAGAAAATTTATCACGTTTTTATCGATCTTCGTGTCTTTAATAAATTCTCTCTCATATTAATTTTATTTTTATTCTTCTGACGGTTATGTTTCAGATCTTCATATAAAATTGAGTCTTATCACATTCTTTTTAGCTATTCTCTGTCTTCTTTGTCTTCTTCTTCATAAAGGCACTGTTTAACTTCCTTTTTTCAGAAAAAATTCAAAATCCAATTGGCTCAGTCTTTTTTTGTCTCAATCTTTCCTTTTCAGTCGGAGATTCTTCTTTATTGAAATCAGATATCATTTTCTTCGAAGTTCAATATTTTTATAAGGTAAGAGTTCTATCTTCATTCTCTGGTTTTGTTTTAACTTCGATTTTATGATTTTCTCTGATTTCATGATTTTCCTGAAAAACGTTGATAATGATATTAATGATTGAATCTGAATGGTGATTATGATAATGATGTTAAAGATTGAATCTGAATGGTGATTATGATGATCCTAAAATATTGATTTGCGTCACTTGAACTTCATACTGAACTTTAATGGTGAAAAATAATGATGATGATGATCCTGAAATATGGATTTCCTTGAACTTTAATGATAAATAATGATGATAATTTTGAAAAACTTATGATTTTAATCTTTCATTTTCATAACTTTTCATCTTCTGATGTTTTATGAGATTTTGACTGAATATTTTCTTATTTTTGATATGTTTGATCCATGTTCTTCATTCGTTTTTGCCCCTGTTTATTATCAAAGTTGAAGTTGAATCTATTATTGATTGTTCTTGCCCTTGTTGATTATGTGAAGGTAGAATTCATCATGTCAAAAGAAAAAGATAGTAATGTATCTAAATTTGTCCCGGATCAAAGTAGTCATCCCGCAGAGAAGAAAACATCTCAATATTTTGTTGAGAAACCGAAGATGAGAGGAGAATCTGGTCCATCAGATGCTCAACCCCTTAACATTGTACATTCTGGGCGGGCTTTACCAAATGTTGCTAGTACAATTGCTATTACGTCCCAGAAGACTTCTTTGTCTTCTAGAAATAAACGGGCTAGTGATATTCTAGGTTTCAAGTCCCTGGACCTTAAGGAGTTTAAAAGAAAATACAACCTTGACGATTTCAAAGTTTCTTTTTATTATCCTTCTGAAGGTGACGAATTGACGCTTGATATGATGAGCAAGTTCTCGTATAGTCAGGATAAATTATTAATAGTTGTGAGTGCATTGAATTCTAGTTTAGAGCTTCCTTTATATAAAAGTGGAGATTCATTTCAGTATGAAGTTCTTGCTGGTTGGAGTAGAGTAGATAGCCATTGTGCGGGTCGCTCCATAGCTCAATATAATGGAAATTGGTGGCCTGTATTAAATGAATGTCATAAGCGGAGCAATGGAGAGAAAAATATTAAAATTTATATTCCCAATCCCGCAGAGCGTGAATATTATACTGTAGATAATTTCCAAGCTACTTATGCTGATTATATGGATGTGAAGAATTACAAGAAATGAAGTGTTGGTCCGGGTCGTAGAACAAGTGAAGGTTTTCGTCTTCTTTGGGAGATTGATAACTCCAAGTTGAAGTTTATTCCTGGAACGCAAAAGGTTTTAAAGAGAGAAAATTCGTCATGACCATGATTTCAGGTGGTATCGTACTCCTCTGGTAATTGAAGGCCCATGGATTTATGGTTTTTTACAAGATATTGTGGTTTGAAACCTTTCTTCTGGTCCGTATATCTATTGCCTTAAAAAGTTAAATTTCACCGCCTTTTCTTTCAAATATGACGACGTGGTATGTGCATTTCTAACATTTGATCTTCAAGTTAAATCCTTGTATTTAAAATTAATATATTTTTCTGTTTTGTACAGTTACGAGTGGAAAAGGGTTCCGGAAGTGATGTGGGCCAAAAAAGAAAAATTGTTGTTGCTGGTGGAAAGGTATTAATTACCTTAATGAATTTGAGTATTATATGCGGACTTAATTTATTTATTGAATTGTTTTTTTGGTTGATTATTGATAGGGTCGTAAAAAGACCAGAGTTACTCCTTGTACTTCTACTGGTGAGCAAGAAGAGGGATAAATTTTTAAGACATCAAATCCCTCTCCAAAAGAAGTTGAGGAAAGTGGAGATCCGAATGTTGAGGTAGAGAAAGATGGTGAGGGACATACCATTTCTCTTCAATGAACGATCCAAGAAGAAGAATCATTCGATCAGGGTAATCTTGAAGCACAAGATACTTTTGTTGAGCCCGCACATATTCGAGAGCTTAAGGGTCAATCTGATTAGCCCCGTAGACGCTTATGTTACTGCGGGAGAGACTAGGATCAATGAACCCATGGATCAGTCAATTCCATGTAGCATGGTATGGGTACTGATGCGTCTACTTTTAATGTTGTTCAATTTTCATCTCTGCCTTATCCATTTACACCTTTATTTGAAGAAGACTGGGATTTGCACTATGTTCATGAGGAGAAAAATTTGTCTGATAAAGAGGCTGAAGTAAATATTGTTTCCCAAAATGCAAGTGGTAGTGAAGGTACTTTAAATAGTACTTCTGAAAATGTAAGTGGTGGTGAAGGTACTTTAAATAAGGGCAAGGGTAAAGAAAAGTTGGGGGATGAAAGTCTTACTGATGAAATAGAGGAAGATGCTTTTTATTGGTTTATGTCAAAGGATTTGCTATCTGTTCCCCGTGACTTTCAACCTGTAGAAACGGATTATGCTGCGGTGGCATCTTTGCGTGAAGATATGAGATCTACTCCTTTTGAAGTAGTAAAATAAGCTTGGCTAAAAGATCAAGGTGTTCCTGTTCAACCTTCCTTTAACATGGATCTTCCTTCTTCGCTTGCGGGTTTAATGACTCTTGCGGATGGTGAACTATATTATTTTCCACAATCGACTATCTTACAGGTAGTATTATTAAAAAATCTCACGGTCAAAATGCTTCTCATATCTTGTATAAGTTTTTCATGGGTCGATCCATAAAGATGGAAACGAAATATAGGCAAGTAGAAGGAAAACTCATCAAATCAGAAGAGGAGAATGCTGATTTACGAGAGCAGTTGGTGCAAAAGAACGCGGCTAAAGAAAGCATGGAAAAGTTGAAGCGGAAAAATGAAACTCTCTGTCAAAAATTATTGGATCTCGAAATCAAGGTTTAATCTCTTTTCTTCTATTGTAATTTTTCGATTATTTTTGTTTTTCTCTAAATTATACTCTATGGGATCAGCGGGGAGTTTAGACCTTATAACTAGGATGCATGATAGAAATCGGAGCCTCACTGAGCATGCAATTGAAGTTAATAAAAAGAATGTGGAGATCAAAGAGAGATGTAATACATTAATTTATGATCTTGATCACGCTAAGTTCAAGCATGAAGATATATATACAAAGTTTCGTTTATTACATTCGGATTTTCTGCGTAACAACGATGAATCTAATGCTTCTCTTGCTTGGATGAAAAGTAGTGTTGTTGATGCTTAGGTGCATATTGAAAAGACCCGCATACTCTATGTAAAATGTAAGAAGATTCTTACGAAATTTTCATCCTCCGGTTCATTCCATGATTCACAGTGTTCGTCTTATGTTGCTGAACTGATTAAGGATAGGGATAATGCGGTCTGTGATGCTCATGTCAAAGCAAATACATTAGTAGAAACTCGATCTTAAGTCTCCAGTTTAATAGAAGTTGTACGTATGTGGGATGTTGATATTTATCATTTACAAAAAGGAGTGGAAAAATTGACAATTGAAATAAATCAATTACATCGTCAGGATGCGGTAAAACAGGTAGAGTTGGATCAATATCGTCAAGATCTTCATAGTTTTACTGAAAACTATCAAAAAATTTCACATGAATATGATTATCTTGAGGATGCACGGGATGCAATAGTTCATGAACTAGAAGAATCTAAATTCCTCGCAGAAGGTGTTTTATTACATTGTATAAATGCGATTTGATACAATTTCTTACATTACTTAAGCTTTTTACATTATATTCGGGCTTCGAGGAAAAGTTCAGAAACGCAACTTCAAGAGTTGAAAAAGTTGAGGGAGAACTCATAACTGCAAATGCTAGAGTTAAAGAGGTTGAGGGAACACTCAATCTTGCAATCTCCAAGGATGAGGGAGCTGAGGGAAAATTAAAGCTCCCCTATGTCAAAATTAGTTAAGTGGAGAATCAGCTTAAACTTGTAATCATTAGAGCTGAGAAAGCTGAGGGAGACCTGAAACTTAAGACTACTAGAGCTGATAACGACGCACATGATCTGGTTATTGAGAAAGGGGGAAAAAATATTGGGAAGTACAAGCTACTTCATTGGATGTACGTGCCAGAAAGGCAGCGGGCCATGTGAGTGAGCTGAAGCAGGAACTTGAAATTGCACATGCCAAAGCCTCCTGGAAAAAAAAAACTCGGATCGGGATATCCAAAGTAATAAATAGTATTCTTGATAGAGTAAAGAAAGATGGATTTACCAAAGAATATGCTCGTAAAGAGATCCCCAAACATCTGTCCACAAATGTGGATCTTCTCGCTCCCAAATAGTTTCTTCTTGTATGTAGTTAGTACAATTTTTTCATCTTATAACGTAGTTGTAAGTTTCCTTTTGATGACCGCTCCCAAAACATTTCTATGATGCAATACCTGCAATATTTTTTGGACATAAATATATATCAGTATTATGCTCGATTTGCATATATACGTGCATTTAATTAAATTTTGTAATGGGTGTGTGCGGTAATCACAAGGTTAATGTGTACCTTGAATAACCTTTGAGGGTACAATCACATTATTAACCTCATCTTGGCCAAAGGGAAATTAATAACGGTCCCAGTTGTGAAAGCATCATGTACAAAGAATGGTGGTATCTGTTTTCACAATAGATAAAATGTCATGTTAGGCATCTCTTGCTTATGAAATATCCATTGGTCATACACTCTTAGACATCTACATGGATTTTCTAGAGAGATTGCATTTGTTATTCTTTACCTAGTATGAAGCAATGTTGTTTTTGAGTATATTCTCATAACTTTGAAGTTGTTATTGCATGATCCATCTTTATCTTTTTACGGGTAATATGGTTTGAGTTATTGTGCATTCCAAGGATGCCACAACACTTCCCCGTTTATGTTCAGAATGATATAAGGTCCCCCCATCTTGGTGCAAATTTCTTTGTTTTTTTATTTCTTTGATACTCTGGGATTTGACGCAACATATACTGTCCTTCAACAAAATTACGCAGCTTCACTTTTTTGTTATATTCTTTGGCAAATGTTCTCTGATAATTTTCCATTTTTAGGAACGCAGTTTCTCTTGTCTCTTATAAATCATCTAACTTTTCAAGCATCAAATCCGTATTCAAATTCTTTTCCCATGCTTCCGTCTTTGTAGTTGGTAAAATGATTTCTGTGGGGATAACTGCTTTTGCTCCATAAATGAGAAGGAAGGGTGATTCACATGTTGCTTCTCTCCTTGTTGTTCGTAGGCCCATAAGGTGTTATGGATTTGTTCGCACCATCTCTTATGATGTCCATCGAGAATCTTTTTCAAATTCATTGTAATGGTTTTATTTGTTGACTCGGCCTGTCCATTTCTTTGAGGGTAGACGGGAATGGATTTATTATTTTGAATGTTAAAAGCTTTGAAAATCATATCAATATTTTTGCCTTGCAATTGTTATCCGTTATCAGAGACTATTGCCACCGTAATTCCAAATATGCAAATTATATTTTCAAATAGGAATTTGAAAACATCAACGTCTATAATTCGGGCTAGAGCTTTTGCTTCGACCCATTTAGTGAAATAATCAGTTGCCACAATCAAGTATTTTTGTTTCTGTGTACCTTCCACCAGCGGTCCAACTATTTCCAGTCCCCATTTTGTAAATGGCCATGGGCTTAATACAGAATTGAGTTCCGTTGCGGGAGCTTTTCGGGTTTTTTTAGCAAAGCGTTGACACTCTTCACATCTCCTTGCGAGATTAGATGCATCTTTATTCATGTATGGACAGTAGTATCTTTGTATTCTTGTTTTGAGTGCAAGTGAGCGCCTTCCACTATGATTCCCGTATCTCTAAAATGAATATCAGTGAGAATGCGTTATCCCTCACTTCTTGATAGACATCGAAGTAATGGTCCCAGAAATGATTTGAAGTATAAAACTCCATCCCGCAACTGATAGTTCACATACTTTGATTGAATTTTCCTTGCATATTTTGTATTTTCGGGTAGTATGCAACTCCGCAAGTATTGATGTAACGGTAGCTTCCAATCTTCTTCAGATAATGATTCATCTTCTGATCTATGTGGGAGAGTTGTATCATCTTTAATGGCTTCATCTTCTAGGTCTCCATATATTTTTCCTTCCAAATTTTTAACTGATTGTATTTTAATTGATGGTTCATACATTCGTCCAATTTTGATTGTTGATGTTTCTTGATCTTTCAACATCGAAGAAATATTTGCTAATGCGTCAGCATGGCGATTTTTCTCTCTGGAAAAATGTTGAAAAGTAATGCTTGGGACTTGAGATGCTAATTGTTGAACGAGATTCTTATAGCCTATCAAATCTTCATCAAACGTTTAATATTTTAATTCAACTTGTCAAGTCACCAATTGTGAATCACTTGTGAGCCGAACATCACTTATTTCCAATTCAATGATGAGTCTGAGGGTATGAAATACAGCTTCACATTCTACTATGTTATTTGCATGCTCCCCAAATTCTAAACGAAATGCATGCACCACTCGATCTCCAGTAGAAGTTGTGACTACAATTCCTATTCCAGCTCCTTCTTTATTTTGTGCCCCATCAACGAATACTTCCCATCTGCGGGAATTAACATAATCTAAAATATCTTGTGGGTCATCTTCATCCTCTTCATATTTTGAATTTTGGATCCATCATCTAATGGTAGGTTCGTAAGAAAATCTGCTAGAATTTATGATTTTTGTGCGGTTGGTATCTCAAATAAGATATGGAATTGCTCCAATTGTGCGTTCCATTTTGCTATTCTTCCTACTTTTCCCGTATTCTTTAGTACAGATTCCAATTGAGCCTTACTTGGTACTCGAACATAATATGTTAGGAAATAGGTACGCAATTTTTGTGTAGTAAAGACTAATGCCAGTGCAAGTTGTTCAATTTTGGTGTAATTTCTTTCGGCAGAGTTGAGAGTTTTGCTGATGTAATACACTGGTCTTTCAACTTTTTCATTTGTTCGTACCAATACCGCACTTACAACGTCTTCTATTGCAGCTATGTAAAAGGCTAATACCTTTTCGGGCTCTGGTTTTTGTAATGCTCGAATTGTTGCAAGATAAGATTTTATGTTTTGAAAGGCTTGTTAAAAATTTTCATTCCATTTGAATTTACTTTTCTTCTTTAGAGTATCAAAAAATGGTTTACACTTGTCAGAAGATCTTGCAATGTATCTAAGTGCAGCTAGGCAACCATTCAATTTCTGCACTTCTTTGACATTTCTCGGAGAAGGCATATTAACAATGGCTTGTATTTTGGCCGGATCAACCTCAATACCATTTTTAGTAACCAAGTATCCCCAAAACTTTCCCGATGTGACTCCAAAAGTACATTTATCTGGGTTGACCTTCATTTTGTATTTGCGCAAGGCTTCAAAAATTTCTTTTAAATTATGGAGATGATCTTGCGAGAATTTGCTTTTCACAAGCATATCATCTACATATACTTCGAATGTGCGGCCTATCCATGGTTTAAAAATTGCATCAACAAGTCGCTGATATGTTGCCCCCGCGTACTTTAGTCCAAATGGCATTCTGGTATAACAATATAAGCCATGTGGAGTAAAGAAAGTAATATGTTCTTGATCTTCTTCAGCTAGTGCAATTTGATTGTACCCTGAATGTCCATCCATAAAAGATAAAGCTTCATGTCCTTCAACTGCATCAACTAATTGATCAATGCTGGGAAGTGGATAGATATCTTTTGGAAATGCTTTATTTAAATTGGTAAAATCTATACAAATCCTTACTCCTCCATTTTTCTTTGGTACAATCACCATATTTGATATCCAAGTTGGGTATCTGAATTCTCGAATAAATCCCACATCTAAAAGTTTCTTGAGTTCTTTTTCAACTGATAGGAGATGTTCCGGAGCTACCTTGAGTACCCGATGTCGAAATGGGGTTATGCCTGGTTGTATACGTAATTCATAATGAACAATATTTGGATCAATACCTGACATATCTCATATTTTCCAAGCGAAAATGTCAACAGATTCTTTAAGTAAATAAACAAATCATTTTCTTGTTCTGGTCCCATCAAAGTTCCAATTTTGATCATTTTTGGGGCATCTTCTGTTCCTATGTTGATATTTTTGGTTTCTTCAACTGTTGAAAAAAGTGGTTTGGGGGCTCCTAAAAGTGGAGGAGCTCCCTTTAATTGTTATTTGGGCATGTTCTCACTTTCTTCAACTTTAGATGTATTTTCTTCATGTTTGAGATCCGCATTTATAATATTTGATAAACATGTCCCTGCGATCTCAACCATGTATTGATTGATTGTTTCTTTTTTAACTTTGAGCTTACGTTCTTTCTTGCTTTATTGTTGAGTTTAGGTTTGTTCCTCATTCATTTGTGTTTTTGTGGGAACACATGCTCTCGCAATATTTTGATCTCCTTTAATTTTAATTTATCCTTGCGGTGTTGGAAACCGCAAATACTGATGATAGGTTGCAGTTACTCCCTTTAAACGATGAACCCAATAACTTCCAATAATTGTATTATATGGGGATGAAGCCTCTACCGCAATGAATTTGGTAAGGATATTTATGGGTCCTGCCATAACTTCAAGTAGAATTTATCTCTTTGGTTTTGAAGTTATCCTATTGAAACCATAAATAATGTAACATGAAGACATGGGTTGATCATCTTTAAGTCCCATTTTCTGAAATGTATCATAAAATAACACATTGAGTGAACTTCCTCCATCCATAAGAACCTTCTTTACATTCAATCCAGACATTGGTAAGGTGAGTACTAATGGGTCATAGTTTGTTTTGATTTGTTAATCTACTTCATTCACTGAAAAGGTTAATGGTGTGGCAATCTTCCCATGCTTCTAAGACTCTTCCCGCAATTTTAAAAATTTCATGATCATCAATTCTTTTTCATAGTCTTCTATCAATTGCTTCATTTACAAATAGTTGATTAGACTTTGTATGAGAAATTGTATTGATGGTTCACTATTTTCCAGGATATTTCTAGTCTTATTAAGACACGGTCTTGCTGGTGGGTCAGATAGTTGAAGAAATTCTTTTAATTCTCCTGCATCAATTAACTTTTGGACTTGTATTTTCAGATTTCTACATTTATTTGTAGTATGACCATAAAAATAATAATATTCACAGTACTATTTAGATATTTTTGTATCTGGGGGTTGTCTTCCTTTAGACCATGGCCATTCAAAATCTTGTCTATTCTTGATTGAATATAAAATCCGAGAATATCCTGTATTCAATTTAGTATAGATTTGATCTTCAAATTGTTTGCTGAATTTTATTTCACCATCTCTTTTTCCCCGCTTGGAATCATTAGATGGGGTTTGGTTCGCAACTCGTTTTCCGGAGCTTGATGTTGGTTCAGCAGAATTAGTCCTGTGTGAGGTTTTTGAACTTTGAGGAATTTCTCTTGGATTTTTCCTCTGTATTTCTTGGAGCCTTGTGTGCTTTTAAATGATTACTCTTAATTCACCCTTAGTTGTTGGATTTGTACCATGAATATCTAAGAAATCGTACTCATGCGGTTTGAGATTCCCCATTTATAACAATTGATGGTAATGTCTGAACTGATATTCCCTGTTGCTTGACAAATTTCATGCCATCGATCGGTATAATCCCGAATAGTTTCTTCTGGCCATGATGCAAGGGCACATATTTTGTTCATTCCAGTATTTGCGGGCGTATTGTACATGTATGTTTCCAAGAATGTACGAGTTAACTGTGCATATGAATGTATCGTCCCTTCAGGTAGGTTATCAAACCATGTAAGTGCGGATCCTTTTAAGCTTGAAGGGAAATATCTACACATAAAAACATCATCTTGCTCCCAGCGGGCCATATTATGATTGTAATATTTTAAGTGAGAATATTTTAAGTGAGATGCAGGGTCTTTAGTTCCATCATAACATTCAAAATTGGGAAGGGTACATTTTGGTGGGATAATTGGAAATGCTAAATGTGGTGCTAGTGAAGTTGTACATGCTTCTTTCAATACTTCATCTAGGAGTCCACCTTCTTGCTTAGTTTTTAAGGACCTAATTTCTTCTCTCATTGCTTCCAAATCTTCAAAACATTTATTTCACTTTGTATCTTGCTAACTTTTTGGCTTAAAATCATAATAATCTGGTTTCTACTATTCATAAAAAATGATTTTGTCTATTCTGACTTGGTTGATCATATATATCATCAATCGGTTCAACTACCATTATTTGTTGATCCCTATTAATTCCCGATTTACTTTTTGCGGGTCCTTTGGAATTCAATTCTTGCCTATGCAATTTTGTAATTGGCACCTCAACATTGTGTTAATTTTATCCCTGAGTACTTGATTCTCTTGTGTCAGAAGTGTAATTGTATCTGCGTAAGCCTTTTGGGTTTTACGCACCTCATCCAATTCACCAAATAACAAAGGGATCAACTCTATCTGGAGGTCTTTCAGCATGCCGTATACCTGTTGTCCCGCTGTTATTAATAGGTTGATTTGTAGGAATACGTTGTTCCACCATTCTGTCTTTTGGTTGTTGCACTTCTTTTGCCCTGTTTGATTACTGAGACTGATCATTATTCTTTGGTTCTTCTATTTGTAGCGGAAGAATAATTGCAACATCATCATCTCTTTTTCTATTTTTTGGCATTCCATACAGTGGCTGAAGTTCTTGAGGGCTTTGTGATTCTTCTATAACTTCTTGATGGTCAGTAATATTTCTCGCAATTATGTGGTTTAATTAATAAGATCTCTAACGGTACTTGCTACAATAACAGATGGTGTCTTATTAATTTATGTTCGTTCCAAAACTGTATTCTATGTTGCTACTTCTATTTCTTCAATCTCTTTTTGATTATTACTTTGTTCATCGTCCTTATTTGATTTTTTATTTGCCATTTTAGCTGTTGAATTGATTTTTTCTGTTTGACTCCGAGTTAATACCTTGGAAATTGTAGGAAGTTCTTTAGTGACACTCTGATTGTTGACTATCGCTTCTTTTGATTTTTCCATTTCCAATCAACTGTAGTAATCCTAATAATCAAAGAAAATCAGTGATTTGAAAAATTGAATGTTAGACATGGTAAAAAACGAAATTAAATTCAATTTTAGAATTATTATTTTGCATTAACAAAGATAAAAATAGAATTTTAATTTTGGTATTAGAAACTCAAAAATCACAATTTGATCAATAAAATTTTAAAATCATTGATAAGAATAATTTATTAAAACCTTCAGATCAAGTTCAAATATCATATAATCTGAAATTCATATGGAAAAAATCTTAAGGTATCAATTAAGGAAAAGAGAATTCCTATAGGTAAAAGGGGTTTTCTGGTAGAGAATTACAGATTTAAAAATTTTAAGATGGTGATTTTAATGAATATTATGATTTCAGAGATATAGATTTATATCCAGGTATAATAAATTCTTTACTATTCCCTGTTTCTAGCGCCAAATTGTGATTACTACAAATCTAGTAACACAACCAGATAAAATAATTGTTTAACATTAAAACTAAGGCAAAAATCTTTGATAAAATCATTGTTTATTTAAGATTGAATTGATTACATATGACATAATGAATATGTAAAGCAAATGTGTTCTATCTGTTCTTACCTAATTACTCTCTTAGTCTAATCTTTTTTTCCAATGTTTTTCCGACCATTTTTATGTGTTTGAGTTCAGTATTTATAGAGCTCTTTAGGGTCCCACTAAGTTTTATCTATCAATTTTTTCATTCTTATCTGTACACGTATTCAGATGATCATCCCGCACAGTTTCCGCAGGTTATGATATGGGTTTTTATGGACTTATTTGATTGCACACAATGTGGATCACAGTCTTCTTGCAGTCATACCTCTTGGTTTATCTAATTAGATTCTTCCACGTGACCAATTCCGTAAATATGGTGCGGATACATTGAATAATTGGACCGTTTAGTTTTTTTTTCTTTATTGCATATTTAGCATGTAGCTTGCGGGAAAGATGTGCCATGCTTTGACCCTTTTGTCCCGCAACTTGTATGATTGAGACGTGTCTTCCATGCAGTAATGATGTCTATCCTGTGCCATATATTGTGTCTAATCAACAAATGCTTTTGTCCCGCAACTTGTATGATTGAGACATGTCTTCTATGCAGTAATGATGTCAGTCATACACCATCTGTTGTGTCTAATCAACAGATGTTGAGTTTATTTGAATCGTTGATCTTTGTGGAGATACGAGATGGTCTTTGAGTCTTGATTTGGTACTTTTCATATTATCATAATCTGGTGTTCCTATGTTGGATTTTTTACACGTTTACAATGTAGATTTAGTAATCATATTATATGTTTGTTATTTTCACACTTTTGGCTTTTAATGTGGTTTTGTACTTTCATGCTTTTTATGGCAATCATTTAATAATTAAAAAAAAACAATTTCCCCAACTCTGAAATTCTATTACATTCAGACCTTGTAAACGCTACTGCCTAAAATTTACACGGCTTACACGAGTCTGTTTGATGTACATGTATCTTTCTACTCTATTATCCATATTGGTCGATGGCCCATACTTTCCCATTATTAATTGTGTTGTCACTGCACGATATAAGCACTCGAACTGATTCCAATGCTTCCAATGAAGGAAGAGTGAGACGATAAGGAAGTGCTTTACGAGTGGTGGAACTACAATAGTGGTCAGCGGTGAGTGAACAGGCCAGGTCGACCGAGAGGAGATAGAGGGTTGTTTGCAAATCTACGGTGAGTGAAAAAGCGATGATACAAAATCTGCAACTCCATAGACCTGGTAAATGTATTATGAATTCAAACCACGGTTCCTTATTTGTTCAATTCAATTGATTTTGTGTTTCCCAATTATGGATTAAACTTGGGGTAGTGTTTTTACATTTTTCCCAGTTATGGATTAAACTTGGGTAGTATTTTTACATTCAGAATCTCATATTTAAGCAATTGGTGCATTTCTTTATTTTTAAGAAGAAACTAATGTTTCCCTAAATTGCCCGTACCTTCCATGGATTCTTAGCTTCTAGAATACTAATTAGTGCATGCATTAACTGAAATTTTCTGGAAATCATGATTACAAAAGGCATAAAAGCATATGGAGATCTCCTCATATTGGTTAGGATTGTAGTATAAACACATTTGTTTTCTTATAAATTTACATTAAACGTAATTTTATTTTTTATTGGAAACATAATATATTTTGTTATTTTAGTATTTAACAAAATATACAGAATCAAATCATGTTGATTATCTCAGAGCCGAAAGCCCGACAAAATCCTAAAGTCCTTTGCGCCGAAAGCACACGATCAGTTGAGCCCATGCCGAAGATCTGGGGATACATAGTACAAACACTAGAATTTGGATGAGCTAAACAATAAAAATACTAAAAAATTAAATGGGATAATTTATGTAAATACAAATAATTTGGTGGATTAAACTTGAATTTATGTAGGACTAAATATAAAACATGGATAAAATAAAGGGTTGAAAATAAATTTTAAAATTTGGAGGAGGAGGGGCTAAAGCCAGGTCTAATCCATTCGTGGTTCCGCCATTACATATCGGGCTAATATGGAACATTCATGTATATATGAGACCAACAGTGATAAAATCATTAACATTTCATGCCACCACAAGAACTCATGGTGGATACAGTGATGAAAGGGAAATAAAAAATCCCGGCGCATAACACGGGTGTAAATCTTGTAGTTTCCTTAGGCCAAGTCCTATGCACCTCTCAAATGGCTTCGTTTGACCATTTTGAACTACTATGGACCTCTCAAATGGATAATTTGGCTGGGAAAATTCTCAAGTCTGGAGGTTTGAACAGTGCGGCAGAGTCTTTGCCGCTAGCAACATAGACTATCGCTGGCGACGAAGACTCTATCTATAACACCCCGAGTTCCGGACCAAGGTCAAACCCATATGGAGATCCGAACTCAAGGCGTTACGGGTCGGAACAAGACAAATGCATATATATTTCAACTAATTTGCTTTTCATATCAAGTATAATTGAACTTTTAATAAGATGAATTTAAGCATATGAATCCACTAATCATCGTTCACAACATTTTCAACCAAACATATTAATTCAAATTACATTTCAAGCAATACAATAAAAAGCAATGCAATCACTACTTCCAACTTCCGAGAAATCTGCAAGAATGTCAATTGGGGTGAGATGAAAGCTCAGCAGAATGTATTCCCAATCTCAAAACATGCATAACAATATCAATGAGTCAAATAACATACAACATGAGTATACGACATAATTTCGAGCAATCAACGATATATATATATTCAACAAAAAAGATTACCACACAAGTATTATTTTCAACAAATCATTTAACTCATTTGTTGAATCATGAATTCACAATACCAATATTGTTTCTAAGAAATCATTTAATTAAGATTTCAAAAAAACGACTTCACAATATTAATAATATTTCAAAAAATCATCCAATTCATTTGTTCAATCATGAGTTCACAATACAAATATTATTCCAATAATTTATCCAATTAGATTTCAACACATCAGTTCATGGTACGAATGTCCTTGGTTCGTACTCCACCTACCGTTCATCCGGCATGGACAGCCGCCATCGATGGTCAGGAACATAAGTTCCTACATGGGGATCATTACCATTTAACTCTCGGGGATCATTACCCATTTTACTCTCGAGAATCATTACTAGCATGGAACCATGTTCCATCTAACGGTAAAACATGAACTCATTTCCAATTTTTAAATCATTTTTACAAAAAATATAAGCAACCAGACTTAACAACATATGAACAAACAACATGAATTTCTTTTAAGCTTTTAATCAAACAAACTATCTGCAAAAATATAATATTATATGTTTCATAGTGATAACTTTATCTGATCGTTTTCAAATTTTACAAGAACCTATATGAATAAATCAAAAATAACGTATCCGAAATTCACAGTAAACCAACGGTTCAAATAAAAGATATTGAATTTACAATTACATCCTAAAAACTGGGCAGATTATATATTATTATCAAACAATTCATGGTAAATTCATAATAACCTGAAATTTAGCAAATCCATATCACAATGAAAGATATCATACATAGATACAAATTTTGTTATATTACAAATTATTCTAACATCATAAAGATTGCCTAAACACATCATAACCATAGCAAAGCGAAACTGTCCAGAATTTCAAAAACTATAATCCAAACTAAAACAAACATTCGATGGTCAATTTACGGTGGATTATCTTCAAATTTTAACCACGTATATCTAAGAATGTTATATAATAATAAAAGAAGGCCGATCATCAATCAGATATATGGATTTATATATATAAATTACTGAAACCTAACAACAGAAAATCATACGAAATTGAAATCAAGAAAACACCCAAAGATAAAGGGGTTTAGCATTCTACCTCAATTTCATTGATCCTCCAATGATTTTCCATAGTTTTCTCCTCTAAAAGAAACCCTAGCTTCATCTCCTTCTTCTTCTCCCTAGATTTTAGTTTTCTGACCTCTAACTCTCTCCCTTAATTTTAATTTATAAAACCTATGTTAATACTACTAATAATAATTAATTCACTTATTTATTATTTTATTTTATTTATTCTAATTATCTTTTTATTTTTATCTCAATTTTATTTATTATCAAAACTAATTAGGTGACTCTATTTCCACCCTAACTTGTAGATTTTCTAGTCTAATCCACCCCACATAGGCTAAGGCAAAGGGAACAACAACTTAAATAATAAGGATTAGATGATTCAAGTATGACCCGACCCGAAACGGTATATATAAATATCGGGTATTACACTATGCTCGACGGAGACCATGTCGCTAAAGACTACCTCTTTGCCGCCTATAAAAATCACCATTTTAAACCAAAATTTTATACCAAAATTTTTCACTAAAATTTTCTATTTTCTATTCTAAATTTTCTACAATTTCTTTTCTTCAAATGGCACAAATTGCAACCCAACATGATTTGGCAATACAACTTAATTTTTCTGGAGTCATTCTTAAAGCTGTTGTTAGTAAGATATGTGAAGGTTATAAGAAAATAGAGAATGATAAAAAGAAAAGAGGTCTTCAAGTTTTAGATGTTAACCAAGTCAAATCTGCACCTAAAAGAAAAAGAAGAGTTCAAGGAAAGAAAAATGAAGACAAAGAAAATTTGAAAGTTAACCATAGTAATTCTCACAAAAACTAGGGAAAAGCTTTTCAAGAGCGCATCGATTGGAAGTTACATCAGAGAAAGATAAACAAGAGGCCAAAAATTATCAGAGATTTTTATTGAAGTGTTTATTTAAGTTTTTACTGCCCTAATTTATCTTGTAAAAGAGCATAGTATAATAAACTAATTTAATGGAGATTAGTGTTATAATTTAGTTAATCCAATCAAGTTATTAAGCTTGTTTATCCCTTTCGAAATTAAATTATATATCACTTCTTATTTTGATCACGACCATTTCATTATTGAAAATACAACGCATATTTTTGATCAAATGTAATTTATTTTAACATTCACGCATTTAAATTTATTAACATAGATGGTGTAAATTTATAAATTTACATTGTTTATAAATTAAATTAAAACATACTAGTTTTTGATTTAATACACATAGTTTTTAATCAACACATAATGGATTTAGCATAAAATATGTATCAAATTAAATTAATAATCTTCGTTATATTGAATTAAAATTACATTTATTTTCCTGGTTGATTTCCTTGAGCACCACCATTAAAGACCCATCTTGTATCGTCGTTGTATTCCCCTAGACATAGCGACAGTAGCTTGAGTAGGATCAGGAGTTCGAATTTCATCACCAAAACCTGAAAAAGGAACTTGAGAATCCTGAGGAATTGAGGGACCAACGATTTGAATAGGCCAATAAAAGTTAAAGGCTTCTCTTGGAGTTGCGGTATAAACATTCTCAAAGATTGGATGACCGTCAGAAGTTTCTAGAGCCAAATCAAAGTCTCGGGCATCAGGTATCATATGAGTTTGTGTCACGTGCTCTGGTGTGTCATCACTTCTTTGATTGCTTCTACGACTGCGTTGACGTTGACTGGATTCATCTGGAATATCAAGACTTAATGTAATCGTCATTTAAGTCAGGTGTCCCACGTAATAATCATTTATTTGTTGTGATCGCCAATAATAATCGTCCAACCTAGATCGTAACTCCTCATGTGTAGCTTCTACCCCCCAATACGGATACGTCCATTCCATAGCTAGAGAAGTAATTCGAACAGTGATACGCTCCCCTAATAGATTAATACTTGGCACCTCCTAGTCAAACGGTGGCATAACTGACGAAGAAGATGAGCCTCCATGACCATTGGGTTAAACAAATGGAACTGGCGTTGGTGGTGGAGGTTGGGTTAGAAGAAACACGGAGTCAAGTGACAGTCTACCTAAAGTTAACATATCCATCACCCCCACATGTTGCTACTCTATAGCAATGATAGACTTTCAAATTATGCCAAACCAACTGTTATAATCACTCATCTTAACAGAGGCCACGACTAAGTCATCAACATGTTCCCATGGTCTACCAAGTTGCATCATGTCACGTAATCATGAAAGAAAATCTTCCCGCTTGGAAGTGGGTTGATTTCTTTTACTGTTCTCCCTTGTAGCTGTAGAAGGTGTCTTTTTCCAAAGTACCCACACACCTTTGTTAAAAGGAGTATTGAAAAGCACCGATCATTGTAAACTCAAATATAGCATCCTTTGAGCAGCATGAGTTTGGTACTCTGGATGATCCGCATACGGCATCGTAATAATATTTTGGCTTGTTCTACACACTTGTTGAATCCTTTGAGACACCTCATAGTATTGACCGTCATCGACCTGATTGGGGATCTAGTTGTCATTCCGGTACTTCTCTATAATTGGAAAAATAATATTGTTTTTGCGTAGAACAGGTTCACCAACACGAAAGCAAGTATACCAACAATATTGTGAAAACATTGGAAAAATTAACTAGTTAGTAATTTAACATTTAAAAAATTTAAATATTAATTAGCTTTTTACCTCCAAGATTCCCCAAAAGAAATTCAAACTTGGTATGAAGACCGATAATTCACTGAGGCCTATGTAAAACCCCGATAACAGTGCATACCCCCAGTCATACGTTGGAGATAATGATAGACACATTTTTGTGTCTGTTTTGTCTCAATTCTTTATATTGATAGTGCTCGATTGTGTACTAATTGTCTTATTTTATGTGTTTATAGGTATTTTTGGGAAATAAATATTTTTTGGAAAAATTGGCTCGGAAAAATGTTAAAGGCACCCGGAAAATTGTTAAAGGAACCCTCGATTTGGCTAGGGGCACCCCCAATTAATAAAGGCACTCATACTTCGGATCGGGGCACCCACCTACTTCTCTTTCAAATTCAAAATTGGCGGGAATATTTTCTTATCTAATCTGTGCAGATTTGTAACCATATCTTTGGTGATTCTCTCGATTTCAAAAGTAAGAATATTTTCTATCCATAGAAAAAGGAAGTTTTACACGAGTTTGACAACAGATATCATGAAAATATTGTTAACGTGAAATAAGGAAGTGAGAAAAATTCTCAAGTTGTTATTTTCGAACCTGAATTAATGAGAGGATATTATCAAAAGTCAAACAAGGAAATAACTTATTATTTTTAACTTATTATTTTTAACTTTAAATAATGCAACAAGAACAGTTCGAAGAAGATTTTTGAGAATAAAATCGCGAGATGATCAAGATCGATAGAGAAGAGAGAAAGAAAAAAATTATGCTTCTGTCGGAAGAGGAGAAGATGAAGAAGAAATTGTTGCTAAAGATAGAAATTATGGTTAAAAACTGTGATTTATACTCTTGTACTCAACGGTTTTAGCAACAATTTCTTGAATAGTACATGCGACAGATTTGAAGTATAATACACTATCAATCAGTTCTTATTCAACTGCGTCAGAGGTGTGTAGTAGATTCAATAAATTATTTTAATCATTCTACGACTCAGTTGGCCATTCTTTCTCGTATTTTTCTTCTTTTCAAGCACTTTTGAGCCATGTTTCTATCTTTTGAGAGTGTTTTGAGCGTGATGAGCTAAACCCCAACACCTGGACTATGGAGGAAGCCTTATTTCATGATTGTGGTAAATATAATTAATTCTTTTATGATTTTTTGAATTAATTTAAATGGATTTATGATTTTTCTTAATTATTTGTGATTTTGTTTGATGGTGTATGCTTAGTCTTAAGTACTTTTGATGCACCATGCTTATGATTTACATATAATGTTTTAAAAATCTACCTTTTTCAAAGAATCAGAGTCAATATTTCTATAATATCAACTTGTCCAGATATAATAAAAGAATCACATGAATCTGAAAAAGGGTGGAACCCTAAGTCCTAGTAGCTCTCAATATTATTATCATATTTTTTTTATTTGCTATTTTAGTATTAGAATTTAGGTCTAAAATCAAATCTTAATAAGTCTGAGTGAACAATCTTTTTACCACTGTCTACAAATCTCATCAGCTAACTCTAAATCTTCAAACGCTTCGAGAAAACCAACACGTGTCACTGAGCTAGCATTTGGAAAAAGACATTGTCCTAACACGTATAACACAAACACTCTTTCGAGTTCATCAAAGTGGTTGGCGTTCTGATAAATTGGATCCTCCTGCACTTTCTGTTTATAGCGTTGTAAGAAAGCCTTCAACCCAAAGACTCTAACTCCACCATCTTTAAGAACTCTATGGTTATTATTTCCTTGCTCACTAGCACAGTATAATTGAATACATTGTTTCCAGCTCGATTGTGTTGACCACTTAACTTGGTCAAGTGGAACCATATCTCCCTCGCATAGTATTCCTGTCAACATATACATATCTAACGGTGTAACTCCTATAAACAACATTTTGAAATTAAAATTTGGCAATAAATCCTAAAGTTTGCAATATCTAAAGTTTGCATATATAAAACCAAAAATATAAATATAAATTTTTTATTAGAGAACAAACAAACTTACAGCATTTGAAATCCTTAAAATAGAACGTATTTATAGTCTTCCACCAACATTCTAATAATACTTGAACAACAACTAACCTAGGGTTCTTATTGATTATAAAATATAAACGATGCCAATAATATCTCCGGACTCTCTCTTGAACTGCATTGGGGAGCCACCCAAACACCGTACTCAATTCAGTCCACCGACCTCTTAGCCTGGTATACTGACTTTTCTCTTGATGGCCTGATATATGGTCCCCGCAAGCTGTCTAACATTATCGAACCCATTATCTCTATCCTGATTCCAATCCACTCCACTCTTTGGGGCACCTGATAGTTGTCCTTTTCTGTTTCTTTTATGCCTTACACTTATTGTAGCTGAAGATATTTTCTTGCAGTAAAAACTGTAAAAAAAAATATTCTAGATGATTTTATGTGAAATTGGATGTGAAATTCTGAATGAAATTGTCTCTATTTATAAACGATAGAGAATCGGTCGATGGCGACACAGTCTCTGTCAAGCGACACAGTCTCTGTCAAGCGATATAATCTTTGTCGCTTACTAGGAATGTACAGGGTAACGGTTTGCGCTAAAACCGACCCGACCCGAACCGATTATGATGAAACCGAACCGAACCGTTTAGTAGTGGAAGGGTTTTGGTAAAAAAACTTAAAAACTGATAGTAACGATTTTGATTTTGGTTTTACCAAAAACCGAACCGAACTACCAATGGTAAACCGGAAATTAGAGACCGCTGATATAGATTTTAGTATACTTGATAGATTAAATCTACACCTTCCAATCACCCGATATATAACCATCACCTAAACCTAATTCTCATTTCTTCTTCTTCTTCACTTCGACAGCAACCACCTCCCACCTTCTTAATCTTCTTCTCCATGGATGGTCTAGTGCTCCAGTGCTCATTTACCTACACCACCTCCATTATTACATCTACAACTTTCTCCTCTTATTTCTCAAAACACCCATCTTCATAAATCTTATTCATGGAACCACCAAATGGATCATCTTTCTTCTCCTCCTCCTCCTTCATCTTCCTCCGGTAAGTAACTACTGTAATTAAGTATTAATTAGAAAATGGAATTGCTTTTTTGATTTCTGGTGATAGAAAAAGATGTTGTTGTTGATTTTTCCTTACCTAGTTAGATTCCAATTTGCAGTCTTCTTAATCTTTATTTAGTGATTTTCGCCTTGTTTATGAATTAGTGGGTATTTTCTCATTTGGTTGTAACTTATCTTGATACTTTCCATACATTTTCATTTGAGCAGCTTCAGGGACCTTCCAAAAGAAATTAAGTTTGCACACAAGAGAGAATGATGATGTAATAATGCCTATCAGTAAAGACGGGGAGCCCTCAAATCCACTTCCTCAAGATTATCTCCAGGCATTGGATATTGTTCTTCGAGAGTACTCGACGGAGAAATGTATACCAGTTCGGAGATCTTTGTATTCGAGTTCAATAGGAGAAGGAACTACAGATATTGGAGGAGGTGCAGTTGGATTGGGAGGGTTTTTTCAGAGTCTTAGACCAACCCAATAAGGCCTTGCCCTCAATATGGATTTCTCTATTACGACTTTTCATGAGAGCATTGGAGTAATTCCTTATTTACAAAAGAGGCTAGAGTTCCTTCACGATCTTTCGCAGAGGAAGACAGTTTCAGGAAACTATGGAGATTGAAGTTTATGAATGTTTATGAAACTATGAATCTGTGATCTGTTTTTTTATTTTTTTTGTTTTTTTTTTAAGATTTAAACTGTCAGTTTCATGAAACTAACATAACAGTGGTTTAACCGAAACCCACTGGAATAAACCGAAACCGGCTAGAACCGATTAGAAACCAAACCGATGGTTAATGGTTCGGTTATGGTAAGATTTTAGAAACCGACATTAACGGTTTCGGTTTTGATTTGACTAGAAACCGAACCAAAACCAACCATATACAGCCCTATCGCTTACCGCATTTCCCATAGTAGCATGGCTTGTACCTGACTAGACAAACCATACCATTTAATAAGGGCGGATAAGAACTGGCCTTAAAGCATCAACTTTTAGACTTGGGTTCGTATTTCACAGTGTCATTCTGTATCGGTTCAAGGGTAATTAGGGTAATAAAAAAGTGGTAATTCTGTAATTTGAGGTGACTCTCGTCTTCTATAAACAGAGCTATATTCCTCCATTTCGACCTCAGAAGAAGAAAATCATTCATCCGTTCTCAAACTCTAGTCCAAATTCAGATTTCTATCGCGAATTCGTTGGATTTTCAAGGTAAATAACAACTGAAACTCATTCTCTTATGAATAATCCATATCTTTATCTGTTAAAAGAAATCTGATTAGGTTTTTTTTCTAGGTAATTTTTTAATTCTCAACTATATTCTCTTCGATTTCGTGTGTGAATTTCGCATAATCTAGAGAACTTACTTTTTTATTTGTTGCTTTTCCATATATATCTGATCTTATGTTTCGACTTGATTCTGTGATTCTAATCTTGTATATGTAGATGGAATTTCTTAATCTAGTATGAGTTTATCAGGTTCAGATTCTGGGATTGTTTCCGTATGAATAAAAATAGAAAACTAAGAAAGAATTTATTAGTTACATGAGCGAACCAAATATAAACACCCAGGTTACAAGACCCACAGGCACAAAATGAGATGCAATTTTGTCAATTTACTATTTCTTCCCATTTAACCATAAGATCTTCCAATCTGATGATGCCTTCCTGTATCCGAGAAGGGTTATACTAGCCTTTGCTTCATTTACAATGTGTTGTGTGGTTTATTCCTTCGCATTTTCATGGAACATACATACGTTGGTTCCTCGCGTTCCAATATTTCCCAGATTATAGAAAAAAGGAGAATGCTCCAAATGAGTCTCCTTTTTGAGACAAGATAATAAGTGCTGTTTCATTGAAATCCATTTTTGCATTTACCCTTGCACCCAATAAACACCGAAAATCTTATTAAAAACCTCCAATCCTTGTCTTGTCTGTGCAATGCAATAGTAAATGATTAATCGATTCCAATTCGCTCTTGCAGAAGCTACATCTGTTCATTGTTGCATCACCATATCCAACTGTGGTGTACCAACCAAGTGAAGAAACTCACTTTAGGTCACCATATCAAACTGCGATGTACACCCCTAAGAGTGTTGCTTTCTTCTATTTGATCATCTTTAAATCGTCTTCTCAGGTCCCAGAAGGCCACTTAAACTCATTTAGAGTAAATGAGTGTCTCCGTATCCTTTTAGTATGGGAACTTATTGTGTTTTTGGGATTTTAGAAAGAAAAAAAACCGTTTCTGAATGAGCTAAGTCATGAGAAGACAACACCGGCTAGTCTCATTACAGATTGAACTGTAATTCCTTTGTTTCATTGAAACTTGTATGTCAGTTTTTTATTTTTGAGGTTGAAAAGAAGAAAAAATAATATAGTGAGAAATGTATTAGGTTATTAACTTTTATATGTTTGAACATAGTAAGGGGCAAGGAAGGTGTCTGTTAATCTGTTTGGTTAAGTATCTCAAGCACATCTCTCTTTTGAAACCATTGGGTTTGAATCCCACTTTTACCGAAACTAACCACTAACCTGCTTGCTTGCTTGCAAAGAATTCTTGTAAGTAATGGAATTGTTACATTTTCCCTGTTGCTCTGTTTTATTAACTTTCGTAGTCGTCTACACTTTATTCTCCCAAGGATCTTCTGTTTTGGAATATAATTCTGCCTACTGACTGATCCTGATAGTATGATTGTACCTTTTTTTCCCCTAAAGATGTCTACCAGAAATACCTAACGATTTTCCACAAAGTGGTGACGAAAGGTCTTTGTTCCTTTCATATGTGGATGGATATATATGTCAAATCAGAGTTGTTTGTAAGTTATATACAGCCTTGATATTCTGGTACTTCTGATTTGGAACTTTAGATTCTTGCAATACATGAATGAGCAAGTGGTGGTTGATGATTGGCGTTAGCTCCAGTTTGTTTTATATGGTTTGACTTGTTCACTTCTTTTGTATTATGTTATGTTGAAACTATACAGGATGGCACTGACAGATGCTGAAGCACCCTTTAGGCCCAGAGAGCTTCTTCTAGAGAAGCAAAAACTCTTCCAGAGTATTCAAAAGCACACACATCTTAAAGGGAGATATGATAAGCTCACTTCGGTCATTATTCCCCTCGGATTGGCACTTACTTGTGGAGGCATGATTGTAAGTTTGTTCGGTTTATTTTCTATTTTTTGGTGCTTTTACCGTGATGGATAGATTTATCTAGTCATTGTCCATTTTTTCATTGGAACCGTTTGCGTAGGCTCAAGGGATATACAATATGTCTCACGGGATTGGGAAGAAGGAGTGAAAATACTTGTTTGGCAGGAAATAATAATGACATTGCTTGGTGCTGCAGAACTTCATGTGCATTTGGATTCCAACAGAGATTTCTTTTTTAATGTTTTGTTGATTTCAGATCCAAATAATGACATGGTCTTGAATTACAAATTTGAAGTCAAATTTATGTCTTGTTGGTGTTTTTGGATGCCCCATGTGCTCATCATACATTTACATGATTAAGACTGTTTATTGATCAAGTTTCTGCGAATGGTGCGGTCTTTACTTTAATCTTCTTTATTTCAGCAAATAAAAGGCAGTAACTTAGATAAATATTCCTACTCATTTGACTGAGGTGCATCAGCATGTGATTCTACCCTCTCCTAGGAACTGTCTCAAATTGGTGCTTAGTACTCTGGATTCTACTCTTGCTCGATTAATATCATCATTATGAACTAAAGTTATAATATAGGTAGGGAGAGTTTATGAATCACAAGTTTGATTCCCAGTCAGACGGGCTTGCTTTGCTAGTTGGTCGGCAGGTTCAATGTTGTTTTTCTTTTGATGTGTATGCATCTGAAGTTGTTGAATCGGTTGGATATTTGTCTAACTGTAAGGATAGCTATAAACTGGCATTTAATGGACTCTGATTTACCTATCATGGAGTCGGTAACTTACTTCTTGACCTGTTCTGCCCACTTGACGCTTGAAGCGTAGCAGGGCTCAGCTACGGTTGATGTCCTTGCTAGTTCCGATCAATAACCTGCTAATCGGAGTGATCCTACGTAATCGTGGTAATTATAAGTCCAATCCCTAGTCTCTACTGTGAGGGAATAAATTCCAAATTACACGTGTTCAAAAACTATTGGAGAAGTAATGAATTATGATGGGACGAGAAGCACTGAAACAAAACTCTTTGGGAAGTACTGAAATAGACATCTAAAAATTCGATAAGATTTGAAACTGACAGCATCGTTGCATGATCGACACGTGGGTTGCGGGAAAGCATGACACACTGTTCGAAACAGATAGCCTTGCTGCCTGACTGATACCCAAGTTGCGGGAAAACCTGACACAATAAAGAAAAATGATGAGCATCAGTGCATGAGAGACACGTATCAGCTTTATAGATTGCGAAACAAAAAGAACTAAAGCATGACAAGCCACTTTCAAAGGCCACGTCTCAAACATGCTATGATTCTAATAAGACCGCAACGTTCATCCAAATCCAAAATCAACAACTTGAATACAGGTCCGCAAAAGAGTTGCGGGACGTCAAATGAGAAACTAAGGGAAATGAGCAATATGCATGCTAAGTCTTGCGGGATTACGCTTCACTCTAGAGGATGGATAAGAACAAATAGGTGGAAAAGTAAATTGGAGGGATCCATCAAATTGGCTATAAATACCAAGCTCATAAACATGAAGAGGGACTGGAAAATCTTTAGAAAAATTGGACATAAGGCATAGAATCAGAGCAAAGAGTTTAGGTATGAGACTTGTGTAAATTTTTAGTTCAATTGTTCTTTGATTAACATGATTATAATTTTATAGTATATAATTTTTCTGTAACTTATGATGATGAATAATAAAAATGATACAAATCTTTGTCACCCGTGGATGTAGACAATTTGATTGTCGAACCACGTTAAATACTTGAGTCAATTCATTTCTTGTTCTGATTGATTATCATATTCTAAGTGTTAATATGAGTTGATTTTATTATAAGATATCAAACTTTACTATGTTTCAAATTTTATTGGTTGTGATCCAAAAATACCAGATTTTCGGTAATTACAATTTGGCGTTAGAAACAGGGAGGTAGTAAAGAATTTATTCTACCTGTCCAAATTTTCATCTTTAAAATCTTGAATCTTGTTATGTTAGAAAACTCTTTTCCTTAAAAAATACATTGATTTAAAGTAATATTGTAAAAACTTTACATATAGTTTTACTCCGAACTAATCAGTTAATGTTTATATAGATTTGGTCATTATGTTCATACATAATATTTCTGTATTTCATACCTCTCATATATGTTAAATTACTTAAGTTATTCTTTTAACCATGGATTTGAAAATTTAGCTCATAAATTTTCACCAAAAATTGTGTTACGTTTTATCTAGTTTTTGATTTTTACGTTTAACTAATTTTTGATTCTTATTAAAACAGTGAAATAAGTCTTGAATTGAATTTCCGAACTTGCTATTAATTTGTCTGCATTTGAACTTATAAAACCTGAGGTAAATTAGAAAATTATCTAGTTTATGTGTGATATGTTAAATCTTAGCTGATATTTTCTATCAATCAAATTGCTTTATATATTTATTACGAATGTAAAAATCTTTTGAAACACATAACTTATTATCTGAACTCTTTTAGAAAATTGATAAAGAAACTTCTACAACAACATAAGATTGAGCCAAGAAGAAATCACAATATCTCAAAAAGGATTACATAAATGGAAACAGTGGCAAATAGAACCATGCAAGGCCAAGATGTTAATATAGGAAATTTGGGGAGTCAGGCAGTAGAGATTCCTCAAGAAAGGGAAATGGTGGAAGAATCACAAGGACCACAACCCATGAATGATCAAGTAAAAAATCTTGTAAATCAGACAGCTGATCAATCATCTGAAGAAATATCTCAAAATAGTGTTGACCCCATTCATCAATTAATGGAAGAAATGAATGAGATACGCAAGGTACAACAGACTTGTGCGAAAAAAATTGCACTTTTGACCCAAGAAAAACAAATGCTTAAACAAAAAGCCCAGCAGGATGCAGAAACATCTATAACTAGAATACAGGGGCAAGAAGCAAGCTCCAATAGACCCGCAAGAAGAAAAGCAAAAGTCAATAAAGATCAAAGAGTGATGGTAGTGGAACCCGCACGTCAGCGGTATGAACCTGATAGATTAAATTTTGATGGTTCAGAGTTGCAAAACAACAGATGGCAAAAATATTGTGAGGACATGGAACAAATGCGTGGAGAAATACAAATTTTGAAAAATAAAAAGGGAGGACGACTTGAAGAAGTGTAAAAAGAAGCCAGAAGAACACCGTTGGCACCACACCTTGCGTATGGGTCAATTCCGCATAAGTGCAATCTTCCCATCTTTGAATGTTATGATGGGACAAAGGATCCAGCGACTCACCTAAAATACTACAACCGTATCATGACCCGATGGGAACGAGATGATGTTGTTATGTGTCGGTATTTTCCGTCAAGCTTGAAAGGGACAGCTTTAACATGGTATGATAATCTTCCAGAAGGATCAGTGCATTCTTACACGCAATTGACCTGCAAGTTCCTAGAGACATACATGTATAATAAACCCGCAGACGCAGGGATGGACAAGTTATTTTCCCTGGAATCTTGGACAGAGGAGACCATCCGAGACTACACAGATCGATGGCAGACGATCTGTCAAGCAGTAGGGGATGTAACTCCAGAAATTGCTATTAACTGCTACAAATGGGGGATATCCAACATAGAAATCTCACTCTTTGTTGATATTCATGGAAAAAATCCGAAAACTGAAGGGGATCTCAGGGATATTATTGAAAAATGTGCAAGATTGCAGGATATTCAAAAGCAGCATCCGAGAATAATATCCCAACATCAGAGGGATACCAACAGGGAAAATGTTGTAGAACCATCAACAAGTTCCGGAAAGAGGGTTGAGGGAGAAAATCCTGACATTGAATCAAAACAAGGTAAGACAGATGATTGAAGAAAAATTAACCGCCAATTTGAGGAGCGAGTTTTCACTAAACTCAACACCCCTTACCCACAAATTCTAAATGCAATTAAGAGCATGCAAGATTTTCATTGGCCATGGACAAAAGGAAAGCAGCCTTCACACACACAAAATTCGAAGGAGTATTGTGAATTTCATTGCTATTAGGGCCACTCCACAAGCCGATGCAGGAATTTGAAGATGCAATTTCAGAATTTGATCGATATGGGGGAGCTGAAAGAATTTATTTATTTGTCCAATCCTCCACCAAGACTCAACATGGGAAAAACTGTAAATATTCCGCAAAATGATCAAACTATTAATATGATTTCCTATTCTGAATCGGGTCAATCATCTATGAGTGTAGCTATTGATAAGAAGTTACATAATAGAGTTCACAGTCATGAAGTCTTCAAAGTTACGGGAAGAGTTACTGAAACATGGGAATAATGGATGGCTTCCCCGCTAACTTTTTCAGCGGACGAGGTTGATCAGGAGATTGAAACGCACAATGATCCGTTGGTACTTACTCTACCAGTATCTGGATGGAATGTCAAGAAGATTCCTATGGATGGGGGCAGTTCTCTTAATGTATTATTTTATGAAACCTTCCATAAAATGGGATTAAAAGATGATCAGCTTGCACCTTCTTGCTACACAATCTATGGGTTTAATGGGATAGCCTCAAAACCAAGAGGGGAAATTTTACTTGATGTTACGGTTGGACCAATAAGTATTCTAACTAAATTCAATGTAGTGGAGGCTCCATCTCCATATAATGCCATCATTGGTAGACATTGGGTCCATCAATTGAAAGGGGTAACTTCAACATATTACCAATACTTGTGATTCCCGACGCCGCACGGGGAGATGGAGATAAAAGGAGATCAGAATGTAGCAAAATCTTGCATTCTTGCAGAAATCTGCATGAATGAAGAACGAGGACAGCAACAACAAAATAGAAAAAAAGAAGGAAAAATGAAGGTTAAAGAAGAAGCCCTAAGCCAATATTTGATTAAGACTACATGAAGTGAGGTAGAAAAAGAAACAAATAAAAGTACTTCGTTGGAGGAAAGCATACCAAAAACTGACGGGGGCAGTCTTCCAGCATAACAATTAAAGGGGGCTCCCACACTTTTAGGAACTCCCAAATCCACTTTTACAACAATTGAAGAAACCAAAAATATCAACATATGAACAGAAGAACTCCCCAGAATGATTAAGATTGGAACGCTGATGGAAACAGAAAGGGAGCATAATTTGGTCACTCTACTTAGAGATTATGTGGATATTTTTGCATGGAAGATGGAGGACATACCATGCATCGATCCAAGTATTGTTCGACATGAGTTGCATATACATCAGGGTACTATACCTTTTCGGCAACGCATACGCAAAGTAGCACCCGAATATCATTTGTCAGTTGAAAAAGAGTTAAAAAAGCTCATGGATGCAGGATTTATTCGAGAGGTACGATACCCAACTTGGATTTCAAACATGGTGATTTTACCAAAAAATAATGGGGAGTAAGAATTTGCATAGACTTCACCAACTTAAACAAGGCATGCCCAAAGGATAGTTATCCGCTTCCCAGCATTGATCAGTTGGTGGACGCTGTTGAAAGACATGAGGCTTTATCCTTCATGGACGGGCATTCAGGGTATAATCAGATTGCTCTAGCTGAAGAAGATCAAGAACACACTGCATTTTTCACTCCACATGGTTTGTACTGCTACACCAGAATGCCATTTGGGCTAAGAAATATAGGAGCAACATATCAGCGGTTGGTAGACGCAATTTTTAAACCATGGATAGGCCGCACCCTTGAAGTCTATGTAGATGACATGTTGATAAAGAGTAAATTTTCAAAGGATCATTTACAAGACTTGAGAGAAATATTTGAGGCTTTACGGAAATTCAGAATGAAAGTCAATCCAGATAAATGCATTTTTGGGGTATTTGTTTACCAAAAAAAGGATTGAAGTTGATCCGGAAAAAACTCAGGCAATTGTTGATATGCCATCTCCAAAGAATGTTAAAGAAGTACATAAATTAAATGGTTGTTTGGTCGCACTCAGCAGATTCATTGCTAGATCATCGGACAGATGTAAGCCCTCTTTTGACACCTTGAAAAAGAAAAATAAATTTGTATGGAACGAGAATTGTGAGCAAGCCTTCCAAAATATTAAAGCTTATCTCGCCACATTACTTGCACTACAAAAGCCAGAACGTGAAGAAGTGCTCGCCTTGTACATAACCGCAACAGAAGATGTTGTAAGTGCGGTATTGGTACGAACAAATGACAAAGTAGAAAAACCAGTGTATTACATTAGCAAAACTCTGAACCTTGCAGAAAGGAACTCTACTAAAATAGAACAATTGATATTAGCACTGGTTTTTGCTACCCCGAAATTACGCACGTATTTTCTGACACATTATGTGCGGGTACCAAGCAAAGCTCCTCTAGAGTCTGTACTGAAGAATGTGGGAAAAGTAGGGAGAATAGAAAAATGGAATGCACAACTGGAACAATTCCACATCTTATTTGAAATACAAACTGCACAAAAGTCGCAAGTCCTGGCAGATTTCCTTGCGGATTTACCATTAGATGATGATTTTGAAATCCAAGGTTTTCCCGGAATAGAAGATGATGATACCCAAGATATTCTAAGTTCTGTAAATTCCCGCAGCTGGGAAATATTTGTTGATGGGGCACCGAATAAAGAAGGTGCGGGAATCAGAATTGTGATTACAACTCCTACAGGAGATCGAATGGTACATGCATTTCGTCTTGAGTTTGGCGAACATACAAATAATATAGTGGAATATGAGGTTGTGGTTCATGCTCTTGGCTCATCATTGAATTGGGAATATGCGATATACGACTCACAAGTGATTCACAATTGATAATTCGGCAGATTGAATTAAAATATCAAGCGCTTGATGAAGATTTGATAGAATACAAGAATCTTGTGCAAAAGTTGGCGTCTCAAATTCCAAATATAATCTTTCGACATTTATCCAGAGATAAGAATCGCCATGCCGATGCATTAGCATTTATTTCTTCAATGATAAAAGATCAGAATACATCAACAGTCAAAATTGGGCGCATTTATGAACCATCAATTAAGTTGTGGGCAGTCGAAAACATGGAAGAAGAAGTTGGGGAAAATATTAAAGATGCAGCTGTTAAAGATGATACAAATTTCCACAAAAATCAGAAAATGAATTATCCGGAGAAGATTGGAGGATTTCAATATATCAATACTTGCAAGATGAATTTTTCCCGCAAACACTAGAGAGGCAAGGAAGGTACAATCAAAATCTGTGAATTATCAGTTGCGGGATAAAATTTTGTACCGCAGATCTTTTTTGGGACCGTTACTTCGATGTTTATCGCAAGAAGAAGGGCAGTAAATTTTCAAATATACATTATGGAGATGCGGGAAATCATAGTGGAAGATGATCACTTGCATTAAAGGCAAAAACGCAAGGATATTACTGGCCATTTATGCATAAAGATGCAGAAAATATGGTAAAAAGATGTGAAGAATGTCAGCGCTATGCGAAAAGAATAAAAGCTCCCACAACAGAACTTAATTCCGTACTAAGCCCCTGGCCATTTGCAAAATAGGGGATAGACATTGTTGGTCCATTAGTGGAAGGTACTCGAAAAAGAAAATATTTGATTGTAGCCACGGACTATTTCACGAAATGGGTTGAGGCCAAAGCTCTTGCACATATTAGAGATACGGATGTTTTTAAATTTTTATTTGAGAATATAATCTGTAGATTTGGAATTCTGGTAGCCATAGTTTCGGATAATGGAAAGCAATTACAAGGGAAAAATATCGATATGCTTTTAAGCATTCAATATTCAAAAGAACAAGTCCACTCCGCTCTATCCACAAAGCAATGGAAAAGCCGAAGCAACAAATAAAACAATTGCCATGAATCTGAAGAAAACTCTAGATGGCCATCATAAACGATGGTGTGAACAGCTTCATAATACATTATGGGCATATCGCACAACAAGAAGAGATTCCACTGGAGAGTCACCATTTCTTCTTACTTATGGAGCAGAAGCAGTTATTCCAACGGAAGTCATTTTACCCACAAGAAGAACAGAAGCATGGGAGAAGAACTTGAACTCAGACCTAATGCTTGAAAAGTTGGATGACTTGGAAGAAAGAAGAGAAGTTACTCTTCAAAAAATGGAAATTATCAAAGAAGATTGGCAAGAGAATACAATAAAAAAATGAAGTTGCGGACTTTGTGGAAGGACAATATGTTCTACGGCAAATCCCGGAATACCAAAGGGATAAAAAAGCAGAAAAATTTGCACCTACATGGGGAAGACCTTACATTATACAAGATATTGCGGGACAAGGATCATATTATTTGCGGAATATGAATGGAGAAATCTTACGGCATCCTTGGAACACGTAATATCTCAAACCATATTACCCATGACCAACAATGCAATCGTACAATAATTTACGCTCATAATAGGTAAAGCAGATCAAATGCAATCTCTCTAGAAAGTCCATATGAATTTCTATGACTATTGGAATTTTCGCCACAGAGATGCCTAACATGACATTAATTATTGTATCAGGTACTCTCCACTTCAGGAAGTGCTCACAACCAACAATGCAATTATACAATAATTTGGCTTCATACTAGGTAAAGCAGCAGAATGTATCTCTCTAGAAATTCCATGTAAATGTTTATGCGTGTATGACTATTGGATCTTTCGCTACAGAGATGCTTAACATGACATTAATTATTGTATCAGGTACTCTCCATTTCAGGAGATGCTCTAGGGACCGCATCCTAATTTCCTCCTGGCCAGAGAGAAGTTAGATATGCGCTACAACCCTCAAAATAACTCAAGGTATAAAATTTCCTTGCGGTTAATCAATTCACACTCATTCAATGCACTAACAATCAATATATATATTCGGAAATTGTTTTGCAGGGACAAAAATATAAGGCAAAATGAAAGTGCAAATACAATTTGGAAGCAAGGAAGAACTAAGCAACAACAAAGAAAACTAAGGTGCGGGAAGATCTGCTTCAAAAGGAGGGTTATCAGAGACATCTTTACGCTTATAGATCTTGGAAAATCCATCGGCTTGTACTTTATCAAGAGTATTATTGACCGCCTTTGCAATTAAAACTCGAGTTTCGGCCCTTAACCAAGAAATATAAGCCTTTCTATTATCAAGCTCTTTCTTGTACTGATTTATTTCGGCTTCGGAATTTTGGACTTTTGTTTTCCAAAAATTTATTTTCCCTTTCTATGAAGATAAGTCCCGAACAAGGCTTGCATTATTCAGGGTTTCATGCATCAATTTATCCTCAGCTCCTTTAATTTTAGAGGACAAAAGCTCTAGCTGAGTATGCACTTCATTAGCCTTGATTGATGCAAGCTCTAGCCGAGTTTGCGTTTCATTAGCCTTGATAGAAGCCAGCTCCATTTGCTTGTTGAGTTCTTCTATCCTAGTATTTGCAGCACCAAGCTCCCCTTCAGCCTTAGCAGCTCTTGCGGCTACATCTTTGAATTTTTCTTCAAAACCTAAAACAAAAACAACAGGTTAATCAATGCGGGAATAATATTAAACTTCAAATATGCGGTAAAATAGGATACCTCTTGCGAGGGATTAAAAATCTTCTAATTCAAGAGCCATTGCATCTTTAGTAACATCAAGAAAATCATATTCTCCCGAAAGCTTATTATAATTGGCAGTGAGTTGTTGAAGATTTTGGCGACACTGATTTAACTCTACTTCATTATTCCGCAATTGATTCAATTTAGATGTACACTTTTCTACTTCTTTATGCAAACGGAAAATGTCACTCTCACGATGAAGAATGGAATCAGATAAATTACGGATTTTAACTTGAGCATCCACAAGGGCTTTCCCTTTAGCATGAGCCTCTGAAGCTGAGTTGTCTCTGTCTTTAATGAGTTGCGCTATATACAAAGAAAACCGAGAATTGTGATGTGATCCAGAATGAGAGAATCCCGCAAGGATATTCTGACGTTCTTCATAGAGTTTGCGATTCTCTTCTTCCAATCTTTCAGATCGTACCCGTGCCTCAAGAACGCAATCTTTAGTCCACGATAAAGTAGCATCAAATTCCACTTTCTTGCGGATTTTCTCCCCATATAAAAGCCGATGCTGCGATTCTAATTCATTGACCAGATCATGACTATCGACAAGGTTGTTAAATCTTGTTTTGACCTCCACATTCTCATTATTGACTTTTACAACATGATTTGTCAAGCACATAATTCTATGTTGCAGCTTAGTCACAAGGTCTGAATCCCCCGCTGATCCCATAAAGTAATTCAGAAATAAGTAAAATAAAATAAAAAAAAAATAACGAGAGGAAAAGTATAAAACATTGATTTTGAAGATCAAACAATTCCTGAAGAAGCGCGTCATTTTCCCGCTTCAAACCTATAGCTTCTTCTTCTACAGTCCTAAACTGGGTCTCCATCATCATGGACCGCGCCTTGAAGAATTTATACGCTACATGTGAGGTGTTTTGACCCCGCGCAAGCTGCAACTTACATAATTAAAGTTATAAATAAAAGTAAAAAATAAGGTGAAATCGAAGGTTATTAAAACAATAAGAATACCTGCAAAAGAGCCTGTTGCGGAAAAGAATATACTTCTCCATCCGCGAGCGTAATTGTCTCCGCAAGAGAAGAAGGTTGATTTATGTAGAAGGTAAGGTCAATGGGTTGACCTTGGCCCCTTAGCCAGGCGTCTTTCATTGTGTCATACGGTACGGACCGCATGCACTCCCGCAAGTGTGAGACCGTAAAACTATTCGTTTCCACCGGCAAAGAATCGCTGGGGACAGAGAGAAGCTCCTTTGACATAAACCAAAGGAAGGCTTCTTCTTCTTTAGCCAAGAGATTTGAATCTCCCGCAACTCATTTGCCTTTATTCTTTTACAGGATCTCTTTATTTAACTGCACTGCATCAGCAACAGCCACACTTGCGACGTTAACTATGGTAGGAGCAGTTTATACCATAGTATTTGCGGTCACACCTCCCACTGCTCTAGTATCCGCTGACTCATCTTTTACCGCAGCATGTTCTCGTGCATCCTCTTCTACTGAAGTATTTCCAGGATCATCTTGAATGAGGCGATCCTCTTTATTAGTTGAATCGTCTTCACTTGTTGCAGCTTCAAGTGGCTCATCAATTGAAAAAGAAAAGAAGAACTAGGAACAACAGTGTGGAGCGAAAAATTGACTACAACATCTGAAGTTTCTACCACAACACCAGCTTGTTCCGCATATTCAAAAAAAATTATTTGAAGTGGTATGTTCTGCTCTTCTTCATGTCTTTCTGGAGCGGAGCTACCCTCACCTCTCAAAATTGGTTGATGAGGGAGAGAGTCTCGAATTTCTTTTTCCTCCCTGTTAGTAGAAGAGCGGGGTGTACTCTTAGCTTTTTTCCGACCCTGTCAATTTACCGCAAAAATTCATTAAATAAAATTCAGAAGGATTATTAGAATTCATTAGGTTAAAACAATACCTTTTCTGCGGGAGTCGTGGCTTTGCGTTTAACCCCCGAGTCACCTTTTGCGCTTTCATCAGCTTGCGGCCATAGAAAGAAAAAAGAAATTAAAAGCTGCTTAAAGCATGATATAAAAGGATAAAGAGAATTTTACGTACCATAGTGATAAGCGGAAAATTGAAACCAGTAAAATTCAACTGCCAAGCGCAGTAATTATCAAAGCACAATAGAAGATTGTCAACCATGCTTTCTTGGACAAACTCGAAGATCCATGGACCTTCAATGACCAGAGGAGTGCGGTACCATTTAAAGTCATGATCTTCACGGATTTTTTTCCTTTAGAGGAACCTGCGTCTCTGAAATGAATTTCAGCTTGGAGTTATCAATCTCCGACAGCAAACGGAACCCTTCACCACCTTTGCGTCCCGGACCAACACTCCATTTCTTATAATTCTTCGCAACTATGTTGTCCGCATATGTATCATGGAAGTTTTCGACCGTGTAATGTTTACGTTCCGCAGGATTGGGAACGTAACAAGTGACACTGCTTTTTCCATGGCTTCGCATGCTGCATTTATCCAACACACGCCACCAATTCCCGTTATATTGAGTAAAGGATCGGGCTAAACCATGCGGGGATCTGCTGTGGCTTGCGAGAACCTCAAATTAAAAAGGACTCTCACTATGATACAAAGGAAGCTGTAAGCCCGCATCCAATGCTCCCGCAGGAATTAACAGCTTCCTGTTGCTATACTTAAACCCTTCCATCATCTCCAGTGAAATTTCATCTTCTTCATGATCATAGAATGAAACCTTGAACTGTTGAAGATTGTGCTTCCTTTTAAATTCTTCAAGGTTCACTGACCTAAATCTCAAGCTTTCGTGTGACCGCTTATTCTTAGAAGCTGGATTGCTGGCCGCAATAGGAATGTTTGCGGACCTTGTTAAGTTAGAAGGATGACCTCTTGAACTACCAGATTCATCCACTCCTTTCTTCTTCGATACAGTATAGCGGGATGACTTCCTAGTTAAAGAATGATCATCCTGATGAGAAGCATCACCAATAACTCTACCATCATTCTTCCCAGCCATGATAAATTTTTATCTACGCAGGAAAGCAAGAAAAAATAAGTACACCATGATCAAAAGCAAAAACAAAATAGGAAAATCACAAAGAAAAAGAAGAACAAGATGTTCATTAAATCAAATGCAAACCAGCCAAAAAATTTCTGATAAAGGGAAAGAAAAGATCATGATAGAACAACCACACATCAAAACTAAAATATCATCATTATCAACATTCAATAAACAGATGAACAAGAGCATCATCATCATCATCATCAACAATATTACCATTCACTCCAACAAACAATAAATCGATAAATAAGAACATCATCAACATTATCATCATCACTGATTACTCTAAAAAAAATTCAGTTAAAAAGATGAACAGATACATTAAGGAAAAAGTTAAGAAGATTACCTGTAATGAAGTAATAGACAGAAGAAAATCTGATGATTGAATGAACACAAAATTTGATCCCGATGCAAAAGTTCTTAATCACAAAAGTTTAGGAGAATGAAAAGACACTAAGGAATCTTTGAAAAGCTCAGAAAAATGAAAAACAAAAAAAAATTAAGAAGAATAAGACAAATGATATAAAGAATGGAATGAGAGATATGACTAACATTAAATAAGAGAAAGCTGAAACTGACTAATCGTCGAAAAATGAAAGAGAGAGAAACTTTATCAGAGATTTAATTACCTTGAAACCGCTAACTGGCAGAAACGTGGGGAAAGGAGTAATTGCTAGAGTAAAAATCGGAAAAAAGCTAACCGTGGAAAGATAAGTTAATGCAGGTGTGAGTCGAAAGGGCAATAATTATTTTTCCTTTTCTAAAATTTTTCCAGGTGTCAAAATTCAAAAGAAAAAAGGGGCAAATTGTGAGGGAATAAATTCCAAACTACACGTGTTCAAAAACTATTAGAGAAGTAATGAATTATGATGGGACGAGAAGCGCTGAAACAAAACCCTTTGGGAAGTACTGAAACAAACATCTGAAAATTTGATCAGATTTGAAACTGACAGCATCGTTGCATGATCGACACGTGGGTTGTGGGAAAGCATGACACACTTTTCGAAACAGATAGCCTTGCTGCCTGACTGACACCCAAGTTGCGGGAAAGCCTGACACAATAAAGAAAAATGATGAGCATCGGTGCATGAGAGACACGTATCAGCTTTATAGATTGCGAAACAAAAAGAACTAAAGCATGACAAGCCACTTTCAAGGGCCACGTGTCAAACATGCTATGTTTCTAATAAGACCGCAACGTTCATCCAAATCCAAAAACAACAACTTGAATACAAGTCCGCAAAAGAGTTGCGGGACGTCAAGTGAGAAACTAAGGGAAATGAGCAATACGCATGCTAAGTCTTGCGGGATTACGCTTCGCTCCAGAGGATGGATAAGAAAAAATAGGTGGAAAAGTAAATTGGGGGGACCCATCAAATTGGCTATAAATACCAAGCTCATAAACAGGAAGAGGGACTGGAAAATCTTTAGAAAAATTGGACATAAGGCATAGAATCAGAGCAAAGAGTTTAGGTATGAGACTTGTGTAAATTTTTAGTTCAATTGTTCTTTGATTAACATGATTATAATTTTATAGTATATAATTTTTCTATAACTTATGATGATGAATAATAAAAATGATACAAATCTTTATCACCCGTGGATGTAGACAATTTGATTGTCGAACCACGTTAAATACTTGAGTCAATTCATTTCTTGTTCTGATGGATTATCATATTCTAAGTGTTAATATGAGTTGATTTTATTATAAGATATCAAACTTTACTATGTTTCAAATTTTATTGGTTCTGATCCAAAACAATAGATTTTTGGTAATCACATCTACTACACCACTTCGATTGATGTGTGGAGGATTCCGTATTGCATTTGAATCCACCCTAAATAGTATGTGTAGTTTTTTGGTGCCCTTGTCCTCGTGTAACTTCAGAGTACATATTAATTTCCTATTTGGAAGGATTTATGCACTTCCGTTCGTGTGTTTTACCTTTGAAACTACATCCCAAACGACCACCACTCATTTGTTCCGGCATATCCCAACGTAGTACGTGAGAGTTGGTTTGGCCAACGTTTTTTTTGTGGTTCACGCTCAAACCATATATCTCCACCTTGTAACTTGGTTGTGAATGCGGAAAACAGGGGTTTTATCCGGTGGGATTTGAATAAATACCCCTATTATCTATGGGCATTCATAAATACCCCTATCCTTTTTATATATACCATCCATTTTCTATAAGGAAACCCAAGTAAATTTAAATTCCGTTTGTACCCTCGTATATATTAGGTAGTGTAAACATATTTCCATCGTTAACAAACAACAATTTCTCTATAGATCAGACAGATTTTCATCGAAAGATATAAGAGAGATTTCTTCTGTAATTCGATTTTGGAATTCAGAAATCAAGGTATATAATCATCATAAGCTGTTCATCTTGTTCATTTTCGTCGGAATTGTTGAGAGATAGATCTAAGAGAGATATCGTCGGAAAATCAATTTCAGAATTCAGAATCAAGGTTGATAATCATCATCAGCAGTTCCTTCTCATCATCTTATTTTTCTTTATCTCCAGAAAATCAGATATCAATTTTCAATCGGATTCAAATAATTGAGAGATTCGATTTTGGTTTCAATATGATCATCTTAGTTTCAGACAGTTCTCTTATTTTATTTATTTATTTATTTATTTATTTGTTTTGATTCAGCTTAATTCTATCTTTATTTCAAGTTGATTGATCTCGAGATTACTGATTTAACCAGTATGTTCTTGTTTGTTTTTAGGTTTTGATTTTGTTTTTGATTTTTTAGCTTTCTCAAGGGATTTATTTTCACGTTCTAATACTTCTAGGTGTTCTAATACTTCTAGGTGTTAATTTGGATCTAGGAGAAGTAATGTTGATTAGTGGAATATTTAATTAGTCAGGGTTATTGAAGTTGGTGAAATTTCTAGATCTGATCTTTGATGTATTATAGGAACACAAAATTGGGAAATATAACCAGGTCTCTAGTGTTTGTGTAAGTCTAGCCATCTGAAGAAGAAATACTCATTTCCCTTTATACCTGGTTAGATTTTAAGACATTTGATAAGAGACCTTATATCTCTGAAGCTATTGGCAAGTGTTGTTCATTTGGATCTCTGTTTGGAATTCTGTCTCGGTGTCAATTTGGAGCTTGAACATGTTTCGTTTTGGCGTGTGTCATTTTAGTGATTTTTTGTTTCTGTCAACGTTCGTCTTTGTAAATGAGGTTAGACACCATAATCCAGTAGCCAACATTATTGATTTTCTATGATTCATGTTTTTTAATTTATTTCCCTCTTCGTCTAATTATGTAATTACTTGCTGCTATATATTTGTGAGAGTTCAAGCATTATTAAGGTCACTTTTCAAAATGATGTATTTAATATGAATGTTTTTATTTGCAGGAGCTATTTTATGAGGTTGGTAGTTTGAAAAGATGTTCTATCCACTACGATAGGAGTGGGAGATCAAAGGTGTCTCATCAACTATGTTTTGTAATTTTCGGGAAGGAATCAACTCTTGTTTGTTTGTAGCTTGAAAAAAAACTTTCTTTCTTTCAGGGAACAACAAGAGTGTTATTTTTACGGCGGACCGATGCTTCTTCAGCTGTCAAGAGATGCAACAATGTGCAGCTTGATGGGAAGCCGATGAAAATAAAGATCGTAGGGACAAATATTGCAGTTATTGGTGCTAGGCCGCCTCCGACCAACGATATGATTGGAAATCCTAATGTCGCACCCAAAAGGTACTTACTATCATAATTCATACTTCATAGTGATTATTCCTAGTACGCAAGTTATTGTATTTTACCGTGCTTGAGGATTGGGAAACATGGAGAAAATGTTAACTGGGGAGACTAATTTTCCATTCTTCTCACGAGCTTCTTTAAGATCAGTTTATGGGGAATAAACATTACATCCAACTGTTCATTCACATATGTTTTACTTTTCAACAGTAATTGAATACTTGCTGACACATTATCTTAAGATTCTTAACATTAAGTCTCTTAAAAAGTTTTTACATGCCTTTATAATAACATGTCTGCTTCTGAGTATATTTGTATAATCATAGCTTTAGTTTTTTTTTTTTTATGTCGCCTTGTCCCTGGTGGTACAATGTGTAGACTAAAATGGCACATTTTGTTTTTCCTAGTCTGCTGGTGTTGGATACTACATTTTTTGTTATTTTGCATCTGTATGTAGCATGCTAGCACACAAAAGATAAAGCTCAGACACCATTATGTCAAAACAATAACAATGTACATGTATACATTACAAAGAGATGAACGTATGATTATCTTGTGTTCATTTTTCTTTCATATATGAGGTTTAATACTGTTCCCAATCCAATTTACATGTATTATTCTTCATCTCTTGTGTTCATTTTTGGTACACATGATTTTAGCAGTATTCGTTTTTTGTTGAGTGCCTGATTTTTGCACATCTTCTTTGTTGTTTAACTTGCCACATTAAATATATTTCTCACAAGGGGGCAGGGCCCCCTCGTGCCCCCTCGTGAATCGGGCTATTTTTAAATTGAACTAATTAAATAACGACAGTTCTTCGAAAGCTTCTCGTCTGTATTAAAAGACATTGTTTGATATATCAACGTTTACTACCTGATACACCTGTTGCGGTTCGCGGGATGACTCCTCAACAACAGATGGTAAGCAAATGAAAATTTTGGATAGAGTTTTCTTGTTCAATAGTTTGCACTATTATGACACTTATAAGAAGTTTCCTGTTAGGCTGCAAGAAGCTTATTCTTGTTAGGTTTGTAAATGAGTAGGATTCTGTAAACAAGTTATCTATTAAAATTAGGTATACTAGCTAGATCTTGTTTGTACAATACTGAATTTGTCAACAGTTTTTGGATTTTAACATCCAACTTGTTTAAAATAGTACTCAATAGATATACACTCTCTTTACTAGCTCAATCTAGTTATATATATATTTTTCTCTTGTTCTCTTTATATCTACTCTCTTTCTATAGTCTGAAATGTGTCAGCTTTTTAATCTACTTTTGATATTCATTGTGGGTCGGTTTTCTCTTATCAAGAAATATTCAATAAGTTGATTTTCTTACAAAAGTCTATTGTTAGAGAACCGTAGAAACATCGAAGTAGTTATATTGTATGAACCCGTGGTGTAATGGTAGCACAACTGACTCCATGTCAGAAGATACGTGTTCGATTCACGTCAGGTTCACTAATCCGAGTATGTTAATTTTGATATCAAGTTGGGTTGTTGACACCAGATTTTGGTGTCAACTTTGGTTGTTAACACCAGATTATGATGTCAACAACATATCTTTTTTCTGAATTTTTAAATTTGTGTCAACTTTGGCTTGTTGACACCAAAATTTGGTGTCAACTTGGGTTTGTTGACACCAAATTATGATGTTAACAACATAACTTTATTCTGAATTTTCATTTTTGGTGTCAACTTTGGCTTGTTAACACCAGATTTTGGTGTCAACTTGGGTTTGTTGACACCAAATTATGATATCAACAACATAACTTTTTTTTCTGAATTTTCAGTTTCGGTGTCAACTTTGGTTGTTGACACCAGTTTTTGGTGTCAACTTGGGTTTGTTGACACCAGATTATGATATCAACAACATAACTTTTTTTTTCTTCTGAATTTTCAGTTTTGGTGTCAACAACATAATTATTTCTGAAGTGTTAACTTGGGTTGTTGACACCTGATTTTTGGTGTCAACTCGGCTTGTTGAAACCAGATTTTGGTATTAAATTGGCTTGAGTTGGGGGTGGTGGTGTGGTGGAATGTTAGTGTTGGTGGTGGAGGTCTTTGTGGAATGGTGGTTGTGTTTTTGGAGTGGTGGTGGAGGTGTTAGTAGAATGGTGGTGGTTGTAGTGGTGGTGGTGTTTGTGGAGTGGTGGTGGTGGCGGCGGTAGTAGTGGTGGTGGTGAAGTGATAGAAAAATGAATTTGTTGTTTTTTGAAATGAAAAAAGATGTTATATGTGATAGATAAGGAAAAAAATTATATAAGTGAGGGTATTAAGGTAATATATTTTTAAGTAGAGAAGGTTTGTAGAAGGTGAGGGGTATAATTATAATGTGTATGGGTATTTGTGAAGGCCTTCATTTGTAGGGGTATTTAATTAATATACCCTTTTACCTTTGAGTTTTAATATTTTACTAGGTATTTAGCCTTAATTATTAGTCTTACAGGGAGGTAGTCAATTGAGATTTATATAGACTTTTATAGACTTTTATTTTAGTGACTCCGGGAGACTCTCTGGAAGTATAGAGATTTCCAGTGATTTTAAAGGAGAATTGTAGAGAGTCTCTGGGACTTCTAGATACTAATCTAATAGATTTCTAGAGAGTTTCTGTGATTTGTAGAGATAAAAAGATTAAAATATCTAATCATAAATTCAAAACATCTACCAACTTTTTTTATTATGCACGTTACACAATTAACATAAGTATCATGAACACTTAATAAAATTTATTTTATTTGTCAAAATTACCAGGCTGCAGGGAAAGGGAAGAAAGTCCAAAAAAAAAGAAATGTTAGATTAAGCAGCACAAGTAGTAGCCACAAGTGAAATAAAACACTGTAGTTTTCATTCAAAAATACTCGACCCATATGTAACATTTAACTAATTAATATGCAGATCACAGTGGACACTTCATTTTGCGATATGACTGAGTGTCAAACCAATGTATTTATAATCAACCAAATTCCAAAGCAATTAGATGGTCAGATCTCCGTCCACGTGGATAAGCAAATAAGACTAGTCCCAAGCCCTTACACCATGCTGTTAGCATCTCTCGTGCCTGTTTTATCACGAGAAGTCCTTGGCATACCATCATATACATCTGGGGATGCTTTCAAGTTGCAGTCAGCTTGGGATGCTTCCAAGTAGTAGTGCCTGTAGTAAAGTGAAGTATCACTGTCCTCCAGTTTATATGCATCACGTCCGCCCCCCTCTTACAAATGTCTTCGGTTTCTCCTCTATCTCTTTCACTATGGAGTTCCAGTTTAGGCCAGGATGTTATCATAGAACTTGACACCAAAATCGAGACATCTTTTTATGTCATTGAGAGTATCTAGAGGAATTGCGCTGATTCGAAGCACAGGACGACTGAAGTCCTTAAAAACAACAGTCATATCAATTTCTAGAGGTCTAAGCCTCGCCAGATTAACAATTTCAATGTCTTGGAAGTTGACCACAAAGAAAATTAGTGATCTACCGATTATTTATTTTAGTTTTTTATTAATAAAAAATTTAATTAATTTTTAAATAAAAAAAAGTTATTAAAAGAAAGTAAAAAAATTAAAAAAAATAAATTATTTAAAAAAATTAAAAAAAAATATTATTTTTACAAAAAAATAATTAATTAATTATAATTTAATTAATTTTTAACATTGATTAAGCAAGGGAAGATTAACCATTAAAGAAAATATATGGATTAGTCGTCCCAAATTAGTTTTTGGTAGCCCTCAAAATGGCTAGGAAAATGTTCAAGTCTCTCAAAATATCACCTATAAGGGAGAGATTTCACTCATGCCTATTTTCATCCAAAAAGTCTCCCAAAATCCCAATAAGTAACAAATCCATGATTTTGAAGTCTTAATCCAATAACAAGAGTGTTTGAGTGACTTCTAACAAATCTTAATCCAATAACAAGAGAGTTTGGGAGAATTTAAAAGACTTGAAAAAAGTCTCTATCCAATAACAGGAGAGTTTGGGAGACTCTCTGAAAATCTCAATTGAATAACAACCTATTTGAGAATTCTCTATAAATCATTCTAAATCCCAATTGACTACCCCTGTTAGTTAGTAGATTGTTATTATCATCAATTTATAGAAATACCCTTTAAAGGTTAGTCATAGATGATGCGATCTATAGCCAGATAACTTTTTTTTTGTCTAAACCAAACCTAACATTTCTCTTTCTGTTCATTTCCCCTTGATCTGTGTTTCACAAGATTTCATTTCTCAATCAACTCTTCCTATTCAACTGAAAATCACAAAACCCAATCCTTAGATTGAGTACTCCGTTCAAGTCGTAAGTGTTCATCATCTGTCACAACTTATTAATTCATAGACACTTCATGTGAGTACAATCGAGATGCAACACTAAAAATTGAGATGAAGAAGTTACAATCAAGGTACAATCGAGATGCAACAACTTTTTTTACAACCATATGGTAGATTAACAACCCTAGATTTATTAATAATTGTTCTATTCAAAGAACCCTGGATTTAGAAATCAATTTCATACATTCTTCTTCATCATCTAATTCTTCTTTTTCTTTATCGTCTATTGCTGGTGGTGGTGGTACTTGTGGTGATGGAGCTTTTATTGTGGAGATTTAGGTATTTATTTTATTTCTCTAAATTTGTTTGTTTTTCCCCTTTCTTATTCATCATTTACTTGTGTATATCAAATTCAGAAGAACCATGTGCCAATTATTTATGTTAATTTAGAGAAGTATCTTGTGTGGTCGACCTAAAAAGGAATTTGGTTGTTAAATTTCAGTGGTGATTTTGGATTGAAAAGGGAAGTCATATGGTCAAAATGGAAGGGAGAATAATGAAAACCTAATGATGATTTTCATTGCGAACAGATTCAGGTATTCATTTTATTTCTCAAATATCTGCTTCTTTAATTAGTTGAATTCATTAAATTATTTGTTCCATCAGATATACTGATGACGGAATTGTGATTATAGGCAGTTTAGTTGTGGTTGGTATAGATTATTTATTTATTTTGAAGCATATTGGTAAAGATTATTGATGCAAGACACTTATCCTACTTTCAAGATATTATTTGTGGATAAAGTGTTAGTTGTGGTTAAAGCATGAATTCAGTGAGACACTGATATTGTTAATTCAATTATTTAGTAATCATGATCACTGTTGGTGGCGTGTCATCGCATATATGTACCTTTTGTTTGAACACCTTTATTAAGATGGAAATAGATATGGTGTTCTGGTTTCTTATGTCTGTATTGATTATAATATATAAAAATAATTGAATGCTCTTTTAGATTAGATCACATAGTATATATACAAAGATCGTTAATTCATTATTGTTCTAAAACTTTTTGGGTGAAATAAGAAAGGGATATTTGAACAAAAACAATTCATCCTCTCTGGGTTCGTTGATATTGTCTAACCCTTTCTAACAAAGGGATATAACTCTTGGCAAGAGATTCCAGTTCCAAGCTAATGATGTAGTTTGTATTATTTGAGTTGTCTTATCTGTTTTAAGTATCTTCATGTTTTTAACGACACAGTATGATGGTGTGTTTTTACAGTTGTTGTCTTGGTTCTTAATTGTGGTTTTTGGTGGTTTATAATTCTTAGCATTTGGTTCTTTGTTTCAATTAATAACTTATTTCTTATTCACTTGTGGATCTGTGGTGCTCAAATGTAAATAATCAACTGCTAATTTCTCTGGCTTATAATGCTTGTTGTTGTTACTTTTTACTGAAGCATAGGTATTTAGAGCCTTTAGTGCTTAGTTGATTTTCTTTTAAGTTAAATGCAGAAGAAAGTTGTCACTCAGATCCTCCCATCTCAACTCATTACAAATAACTTTATGTGGAGTCAAATTAGAGCTTTATAAAATTTTGTTTTTTAAAATAAGATCTATTATAAATGAAGTTGTTACTTACGAATGTTTCATGAAAACTTAAACAAAGATGAGAAAGGAGAACACATTTTTTCTTTCCTTCTTTTTATTTGTGGAGTCAAATTAGAGATTTTCTTTCAAATTTTTGATTAAATAGAGCATACAGAATACTCAAGATAATAGATAGTAGTGCCTTAAATACGGAACTGAAATCTTTCATAACATGGTTCCATAGTTTCTGGCTTTTAGGGATTGTTGTTGTGAGATATTATTGTTGTATGCTTAATAGTACTTTTAATGTCTAAACTGACCTTAGTTCGATGTGTTTGCAGGCATTGCAAACAACTTTGAGCAATAGTCTGGAAAAAGTGAAGGATTGTATCAACAACAATCAACAGATCTATTTGAAATTTCATGATCAGGTAATAGTTTCATGCTTTTGTGTTTAAGAAAATTTAGTATAATAATAATTAAGAATGTGTGATAGAATAATAACTTTTACTTAAATCAAGAATCAAAGTACTTAACTATTTTAAAAATAAAGCATATGCTCAAAGAGAATTAATTGCAATCCTAATCTTATGAAAAAATCAAAGTACTAAATGATATTGAAATCTAATCACTAAGAAAGAATGAATTGCAATCCTAATCTTCCGTAACATGTTCTTCGGTATTTTCTTCATCATTTTCTGAATTTCTCTTGTTTTTTGGTGTTTTATCTTCATCTTCTTCTTCAGATTGTACCACTTTCCTCATCTTTTTCTCTTCTAAGTGTATTATCAGTTTCATCACTAAGAATATTTTCTTCATGCTCTATGTCATCTGTTTCTCTGTATTTAAGCAAAAGTATTTTGAATTTCTCCTTTTGAGGTGCTTTAGGATTTTGAATCTCACCTGGTGTCTTTTTTTTTGTTCCTCTGTTGTAAACCTTCAAGACTATGTAATTGTATGATTGGTTTTGGATGTTGTACTTAGTTATTTTGAGCTTGAACCCAAATGTTTGAGTATTTAGCCTATCAAACACTTTTATAGCTTTTTCTGGTTCCCCTTCCTATAAAATTTATGTTCTATTTTAGTGGGTACATTTTAATTGATTTGTGGAAATAAAATATGTTAAACATGGAATAAACTTTACATACCAATGTTCACTGTACTTAACATGATTTGCTGCAGTTTGCTGTATCATCTTTTTAACAGTATACCTCATAACTGATAATTCTGCAGAATCAATGTGATCTTTGATTCGTAGAGATATTCGATACATGTATCAATTTATAATCACAGTTAGCATATGTTTAAATTTATATTTTCTAATTGGTACGATTTTTTTTCTTACCATGGTATTACTTCTCCTTCAAAATTGGCAAGACACTTGGGGCAAGATGGCTTTCCATTCTTGTTTTATACTTTGTTGTTCCATTTCTTGCAAGCCATGTAATACCAATCTTTTCCTTCAATAAACCGAACAATAATTTCTTCACAAAAGAATTCTTTGTCCTATGTGAAATAAATATTAGTGTACTTGATATTTAATTATAAGAGATAAATAGTTAAAATAAGATAGTTGCCGAAATAGCTAAAATCTTATTACCACGTTCTTATCATCCAGCAGCAGTTCACTTGCATCATATAGGGAAATCTTATTTTCAAAAGGATCAGTTTCTTGTTCTAGGTGTAGTTCCTCAGTCTCTGCAGTTTTTCACCAAGCCTGTAGAAACAATTGTGTTTGTTAAATTTAATGATTTGTAAATATGTATAAATTGGGTGTAGATTATTTGTTTTACTTACTTCTTTTTAAGATCAATTACTTGTTCAGTGTTCAAATCCACGAATACTCTGGATGCAGTTGTAGTAGAAATATATATTAGACCTGCATTGATATAACATGTAAGTGTCTGTTAGTACTTTATTGTTTGAAAATTACATTATATATATACAATTTGTAATTTGTTACCTTTTTGTTCTTTTACAAATGTTCCAGTGACTATGACTATCATTGGTACATGTTCTTTTGTTTTTAAGATCCCATCATCTATTATACTTGCTAATTCCCCCCATAGAGTTATTTTCACTTTCTCTCCTCTGATACATGAAACATAAATGGTTAGATTTTTTTTTTAATTATAATTTTATATATAAGAAAATAGATATTATATGTTACCTTTCATTTTCGTATTCCTCAACTGGTTTCATAACAATGTTTAATTTTCCAACTACATCTGCAAGACATATCAATTTTTGTTTTTATATGTTTGGTTTCAAGAGTATAAATTAACAAACCCATAGTATACCTGTATACTGTTTGTCGTCTTTTCTGCCAGGTACACTTTCTAGTGTCAAGAAATTAAAATTTTCAATTGAAAAATTAGATGGATCCTCATCTAGTTGCTCTAGCTTGACAAATTTGTTGAGGTTCATGAGGTACCTGAATGCTATTGTTCTATATCCACCAGTGAGTACTTGGAGAGTAAACCTTTGAATAGAGTATATATGTCCATCCAATATTTTTCCTTGAAATTTATGCATGTGTTCTTTATTTACTTTTAGCTGCATTTGAGTTCCCTGTGATTTTTAAAATTTTGATTTCAGTGACTAATTTGATGCTTATTGTATGCATTGCAGGTTGGTTGTACTTTTCAAAAAGAGGTGTTAGTTCATATTAGATATGGTACAATATTCTAACATTATTAATTAAAAAACCCCTTGTTATGATAATTATGATGATTCTGATTTGCTATATATATATATATATATATATATATATATATATATAGCTTATTAGATAAATATATTGAACAATAGAACTGAGATAGTAGTATTGACCTGTTCATCTATTATGTGGGCTTCAAGGCTCCAAACTTGGCATATGTTTTTTTTTTTCTAATATCCAAACTTTAAGCACTTTTGCTTTCACCGTCTTGTTGTTGGTTTGATTCATTCTCATACTGTTGAATGGAGTATAGATTACCTTAGAAACAATTTTTCCTGCACGAATCATATAAAGTTATATAAAATCAGAATTCTTTAAACATTAAAAGATATATGAATTAGAAGATTTGAAAATATGATAAAGAGATTTCATATGCCTTTCTTTTGATTATTGATTGAACCATAGTTGAAGGTATTAGTTAGAATAGACTAACGTAATGAACTATGAATAACCTCTCTTTTGTATATTTTAGTCGTGAGTTTATGTTTGTGGTATAATATTCTTTATATAGACTTGTTAGAGTTGGTGAGATAATTTAGGTTAAGAATTTGGATAGATATAAATTAGGTAAGATTTCATGAATAATATTTTAAAGTAATTAAGTTAAATAAGGATTCATATAGATTACACAAAATATAATTTGCATAGATATAAAATAGGAAAAATATTCTCTAAACTAATATTGGAGAAGTATTTTAAGTTAAGTAATATAATTTTAGATAGACATGGTAATATAAATTATATTTGTATCAATTTAGTTAAATATATATAAAAATATTTTTTAATTAAAAATTTAATTATTTCTTTAGGGAATTTTAGATAAACATGGAAATTATTAATACAGTTAAATTTTCATTTAAGGAATATAATTTTAGATAAATATGAGAATATATTTTGGATATATATGAATTTATTTAAATATATAAAATAGTTCGGTTTTTAATAAAAATTAAATTGTTTTTGGGAATTATAGATAAACATGGAAATAGAATTTAGATTGGTAATACATTTAAATTTGTTATTGAAGTAATATAATTGTAGATAAATACGGTGATTGTGATTTGTATGACCTCATAATGTTCTTTGTTTGTGTGAGTCACATGTTTTTTTTGGTGCACTACAAAGAGTACTCATTTTCATTTTCATTTCCGTTTTTCCCTTTCTTCTCTATAAAAATGTTACTGATATACTTGGGAAGTTGTTTTGATTGATTCTGAATGAATGAGATGAAGAGTTTTACTGAATCCACTGCTAATTGTTAATTTGAATCAAAATATGAGATTTGGACATGATAAAATTGATATTTCAAAATAATAAAATGAAAGATTAATAATAATATCAATTTAAAAGTTTAAAAAATAATAATGATAAAACTTTGAATTCTAAAGTACTTTAACAAATTCTAAAATAATCTGAAACATGAAAACAAATTAATACTAATAACCTGAAGTCTAAGCTAAAATTGATTGAGACATCTTTTTATTTTTAATCAGATATATAAATTACTGCCTTGTATTTTTTGTTTTTTTCTGGGGTTATTGGAATAATTCCTTCATTAGCAACTTCTGGATGTATTATTTTACATTCTTCTTCATCAGTGTCATCTTCATATGTATAACATAGTATGATATGCTTGTTAATTCCAGTAATTCCATTAACTTCAAAAGATTCTACTCCCCAAGTTAATTTGTTAACTACTATGTGGAACAAATATTCATAGCCTTTTATTCTCTAAGAAATTCCTTTCCTCTGCTTTTCTTGATTTACATGCATTTGGTATAAAATATTTATGAGTAACAATGTAAATATGTAATATAAGTAGACATTAACATAAAATTGTATACTTTGGTGTACCTCATCAGCTTTTGAAAACTGCATTAACTTGGTTGGAGTATTGAAATTAGTTTTTCAGCTATGTTATCGGATACAACAAATACTGCTTTTCTTGTTGTATGTTTTACACATAGTTTTAACAATAACCTTGATATAGGAGTATTAACTTCTTTGTTGCATCTATAGCACCATTTTTTGTTATCATGAATTCCTTGTCTTTCACTACATGTCTGGCAAGCCAAGTAAAAGTATTCAGAAGACTTTTGTATTCTTTTTATTATTGCCTTGCATCTTATAGAGAGACCCTGTTTATTGAAGAAGTATTATTAGGAATGATATAATAACAGATGAAGGAGAAATATCAAGTACTTGACTAAAAAATAACTTAGTTTTTGTCTCAAGAAGTTCAGATGCTTGTTTAATAGTCTTGATGCTTATTCTGCTTCTAGTAAGTCTTGTCATTTTTTCTGTATACATAATCCATTAAAATCATGATTTAAAACTAATAGAAGATTAAAAATTATAATTCATAAAAATTCTTGTAGTAGAAATAGTATTACCTGGTTGATATTGACTTGGAAGAAGTGCTTAGGTCTGGTTGATTTTGATATAAAACGTTTTTTTTTATTTGCTCTTTATATAGAGTTGTAAGGTTAAGTTTGCCCTAATTTGGATGGGCCTTTTTGAAGTTGGGCCAGATTAGAAGGTTTCTCATAGCTTGAGCTAATATTTGAAAATTTTGGGCATGAATAATATCTTTGTATCTTGATCCTTTTGTAGTCTTCTCAACCTATAAATCTAACGGATCCTATTAACCACTTTGCATGGTCTTGTATCATGTAGATATACATGAAAATTTGAAGTAACAGATAAAGGATATGGAGGTTGTACAATCCAAGGAAGTCCACTAACATTGGAATGACATGGCTGAGGTAACTTTGAAACTATGTAATCATTTGTTTGTTTGCACAATTGTTAGAAACTTCATGAATTTAGTTTAGAATTATAAACATAGTAGCAGTTGTTCTAGTTCAAATAGAATTATACTATCAAATATTTATAAAATAGTTTTAATCCTATAGGAAATCAATTAGTGAATTTCTATTCACTATCATCGTCTAATGGTGGCATTTCATCATCAGTGTCTTCCACTAATAGTGGCATTTCATCATCAGTGTCTTTACTTTCCCAATTTTCGACTAATGGTAACATTTCATCACCAGTTTCCTCATTCTTGTTTTGTTCTTCTAAGTTACTGTTAGAAGGTGTTCTTTCCTGGTTCATATATATCTTTTGTTTCTGCATTGCAAACATCTCAAAAACTAAATATAAATTATTGGGTTAGAATAAACTACTTATTTGGTGCAAATTTTTAAGTATTTATTTATATACCACATTCTGAGTATATCCAACTGGCACAACATCCTTCGTCTTGTCAAGAACTTTAATCATTTTCGGCTTGTCGTTCTCGAGACTGCAACATAGAGTTGTCCATGACAAAATATTGGGTTCGGAAGATACAGTCCTACGTTGTTAATACTTTATCCTTGGATCTTGTTTATCGTTATTGAAAAACATACCTTAATAGGAAATTGTATTCTCCTCATTATAAAAGGCAGATGTGTTTCTGTTGGTTGTAATACTATCCTTGGAATAGAAGCACTCTTCCCAGTACCACTCCCTGTTATAATTAGAGTTTGGATTGTTCTTGTGCATATCCGAGTAACAATCATTCGTGTTCAATTGCAGAGCCCAACACTTGGATTCAAATTTCTGGTAAGCATTACTGGAATACCAAGTTTTAACCGAAGGACATGATTAGGCACTCCTGATAGTTTCTGAGAATTTAAATATTCTTGATTTTATAACAACTCTGCATTCTCAAAATCATACGATTGTGGACTTATTGAATCCAAACTCAGAAAGACGGGTTCTTCACCTGGAAGCATAGTCATTATGTAATTATTTATTTGGTCAACAGTTTCATTCTTTGGGGTTAAGACACATTTCTCTCTAAGGTAATTCTCATCTCTGAATTTTTCAAATAGTTCAGGATATACGGTCTCAACCATAGTTTCAATAGGCTTGTCACCACTCTTGATTAAAAGGTCATCAAGTATCTGAATCCAAGTCGCCTCTTCTTCTTCACCTTCTATTGTTTTTGCTGGTAGTTTCCCGTCTCAAAGATTTAAAATCCACTTGCTAAATTCAGATATCGATTGTTTCTCTGTCGAACTGCAGTTTCCACTCAACAATCTCATATTCTCAGATAATTCAATTACATAAAAATGCTTCCATAGTTTTGACATACTAATAGAAGCATCAACAATATTTTCTCGTCTCCACCCCGAATCACAGGTAATATTTGCCTGAAATCACCTCCAAACAGTAGAGTTTTGCCTCTAAACACTTTGTCTTTTGTGCTCTCGTTATTCGGATTCATGATATCTCTCATTGTTCTCTCTAGAGATTCAAAAGAATGCATGTGAATTATTGGTGCTTCATCCCAAATTATTATTTCTGCTTTAGATATCAACTCTGCTAACTGTGTCCCATGACTAACATCACAGGTGGAAGTATCGTCAAGAGTTATTGGGATCTTGAACTGAGAATGCGCAGTCCTTCCTCCAGGAAGCGACAATGATGCTATACCCGATGATGCAACTGCCAAGACAACTTTGTATTTTGCACGCAAGCCAGTTATTATAGTGTTCCAAAGGTAAGTGTTTCCAGTGCCACCACTACCATAAACAAAGAATATGCCACCATTTCCTTGTTCAATTGACTGACTAACAACATCAAATGTTTCTCGTTGAACTGTATTTAAACCATTAAGAAGGCCAACATGCTCATCTTGTAGTTTTTCGGTATTCCAATCTAGTTCTTCATTTATCAATCTATTTCTATAACCATATCGTTTAATCTTCTTCGGGAATGGTATTGATGGAAACTCAGCAAGAGTTGTACCATATTTTTTCATCAGTTCTTCGATGTCAATCAAGGTGAGGTTTTTAAACTCCTTTTCACCAAGTTTCAGATACAAATTGTGACTTCTCTTTCTCTCCTGAAGTTCAATGCCTTCGGCCATCAAATTCCAGTTCTTTTCCCATAACTTTTTTGGATCAGTCACTTCACAAAAAAGTAAGTATACAACAAACATCTGGCGCAATATGGTGGGTTTTTGACAAGGGAATGAATTGTAAAATTACTTTGCATGACTGCAGAAATATAATAAACAAATCTCTGACCCAGCATCATAATTATGAATACTATTATTATCTTACATTTCACAAGAGAATTGAGAATGCATATTCATATCATGGATATATTAGCCTTATAGCTCTTCTATATATGCGTGTGCCTCAAAATTTCAGGGATTTACCTAGCTAAACCCTCGTTATTACATGTGCGTCTATACAAACTATTTATATTAATCAAAACACTGATTACACAAAATTGTGAACATTCGGATTAGAGGCTATGCCATATCTAAATGGAACACTAGTTAGATGCATACCATCTAAATACAGAGTCGCATCATATTATCTCAAGTTGCAAACTTCCACGGCTGAATCTCTTGAATATGTTCTGTATGCATTGTACAAAAGTTAAACATAAATGCTAACATTAAGTCTCATACAATTGAGAAACCCTAAACATGCCATAAATATTTCCACGACATTAATGAATGACAAAGCTAGTGATGCACAAGCAATAACCAAGTGCCAGTCTTAGAAAGCACTATCCACACTCCCAACACCAATGATTAGCACACACATGTGCCAAAAGGCCAAGAAAAAGCCAACAAAGCCAATATGATCACGCGCCAAACAAGCACTAGGAGCGCTAGCGGCGGCGTTGGCAACAGCTAGCATCAGTGCCAGCGCCTCACCTGCTCTGCTTGCAGCCCTAGCGCTAGCGCTCTTCTCCCTTACCTTTGCGCACCTCATCACCTTTGCTTGTGATATGACCATCTTCATTTGCTCGTGCCAACACCATTTTCACTTGCTCATACTAGAACAACTCACATGTTCCAAACATGCTACAAATATGCTCTTTCCATGATTGACGCAAAGTCATTGATAGCATTATCTTGCGAAAAACTCACAAATTATTCACGTGATTTGAGTCCATGACTCCACTAACTTCTACGAGAAATAAAAAAAAATTACATTGGGGGGATTCTTCATGGGGTTTTGGTCTGGTGGTTACAGCAACATGCGGCGTGGAAACACCCGATGATAAGGAAGTTACAAAGTATTGGTAAGGTTGAAGCAGTTAATGGAGTAATGTAGTAATGGAAGATTCCAAGGCGGTTACGCCATTATTCCCACGACTTCCACTTCTCCATCTCTTCACTACCTCCACTACTTTACAAGGAAACGTATGTATTCCCAACTATTATAAATAGGTTACTTAGCCCATTTCAGAAAAAAGAACAAGCTGATCATTCTTAATCTCTTTTATTCTCCACCTCTACACACAATTCAACACACAAATTCCTTCAACTTTCTTTGCTTCCCTCCCCTAAGATCAACCCATTTTTTCTCCTTATGACCGAATCAGGGCGGAATGGCTACTATCGTTGTTTAGGCTTGCCTTGTACGATTTTGATTTTCGAATCTAAATAAAGTACTTCTGCAGTACATTGTTTTACCTACAATCAATTTTTAGGTATTAACAATTGGCGACCACAATGGAAGATCAATCTCTCGGTCGCAAATCCAATTCTTTAACCATCTGAAAATCAATTCTCCAATTGTTCGAAAATAGGGTGGATCTTAGATCTAGTTGAATCATTAAACTCAATTAAAGTCCAGTATCCAATCTCAATTCTGGTGAACCATTCCTCAAAAATGCTTTCACGAAAAAAAAAAAGAAGCACCAACGCTACTCTTTCAAGCAATGCTACTAAAAACGCCATGGATAGCCAGGCATCACCAAGTCTCTCAAATATGATGAAGAGACCCTTGGTGTGCACAAGCAGACGTGATTAACATTAAAAAGGAAATACTCGCTCATCTCAAGACTCGTTGGAGCAATCACCTCTACAGCAACACAAGCATCATATGGAGCAAACCAGAAACGCCTCCAAAGTTATTGGTGGTGCTAAAGCCTCCAGGGACCACATTAAAAAAAAGATAAAGGAGAAACTCGTCTATCCCGTGATCACCAGGAAATAGTCAACAACAAAATTTCAACGTCGGTGGAGAAAGGCCCCTACAAAAATCTTAAAAAAAGAAAAGAAAAGGGGCTTATCTCTATTCCATCATGACCAGCCTCTCTGTCTACTTGAGATCCAGAGAATCTTACATTGAGGAGACATCTCTCTCCTCCTTCCTTGTTGCACAAAGAGATGAGGGTAATCACCTTTATCAAGACACCACCATTTTTTGATGCCAGTGTCATCTATTGCTACCAGCGTCATCTGTTGCTACAAGTGATATCTGCTACTGCCAGTACCATCTGCTGTTGCCAGCCCCATGTGCTACCGGTGTTAGCACATCCAGAATCAAAATTCGATGCGATGACGAGATCCCCATTCAAAGAGAGCAACCAGGGATACAACAATCGAACTTCATCATTCATAAAGGTCTAGAGAGACCACTACCACCACCATTTTATAGCGAGGAGTGTCCACAACCGATTCATCGGCAACAACCATGTAGATCCAGCCTACGACATGGTTCTGCGAAGTTCGTGAACCCACAGAAATAAGGCAAGGCTCGACGCATCTCTAGAGAAATTGTCACCAAGGGACCCACCTGTAGGCGCCAACAAGCCAACATACCCTAAAAATTGCTCACTTCCAGAACATCACCAAGAAACGGATCTAGATGCTAACAACTGCATAAAGAAGATGTGATATTGTACACCCATGGATTTCTCCTACAAGTAAGTTTTGTTTAGCAACTCTCTTTACTACCAGTTGTCCTACGTCCCATCAAAGCTTGGGGACTTGACTCGAGTATCAACCTCACTGTGGCTTGACGATGCGAATGGGAAGCTAATCCTTTTCAAAAGTTTTTCGAATGGATAGGGGTCGTCTCTATTGAGAATATTGAAACCAATAACCCAATCATCTTTAAAATGTGTCATCAGCGTGAGATACCGAAACCCAACCCTTTCCAAATCGAAGACACTACTACCACTCCTGGAGAAAAGCCACATCTTGTCATTAAAGCTATATGAAGTGGATACTACAAACTAGTCAATACTGATAAGCAAAACGGGGGTAGTCGTATATGGCAAGTAGCTTGAAGCTGTCAAGGCTTAAACACTTCACCACCCCTGAAAAAGTTGTGACTTAAGCACTTTACCACCCCTAGCAATATTACTCTGTTTTTACGCAGCATTTGTAATTCCTTCAAAATATTTGCAGTGTCTTGCATTCATACTTAGGATTTCAATTTATTTAATTAAACATAGTATTATTTCTTTCTTTAGAAAATCCTTTGCAAACCATTCAAAATCTACCTACTCAAAATTCCAAAAATAAATAAAAATAAATCGGGTATCTCAGAAACACATAAAAACCCTCGAAACTTACTATTTAGAAAAAAATATCTGAAGACTGTTCAGCACCATCAGCTAATGCTCTCTCCACCTATGCAAGGGCTTCAGTTGCAAGCCTAAAATCTCAGTATAGCCTTTCGGCATCATACCTAGCCTTGGTAATCACTTTTAACCCGAAGAAACGCCTACTTCCTTAAAGTTCTCCTGAAAAGCTCTCATATGACGACAAAGCCATCCAACAACAATCTTAGCCTTCTCAGCTTCTTCCAAGAGTCAGGTTATGTCCAATTCAAAGTCAAAATCAACTCCAGCATTCTGATACTCAATTGGTGCAGTTTTTATCGCATTGGCATCCTACGTAACAACACCACTTGGAACATCATCTTCAACAACTGCATCGGAAGAATCACAAGAACCACACTTGGGGACTGGAGATTTGCACAAGATCCCCTCGCTGTCAAGAACCTCTCCAGCCTATAAAAGATAGTCAACCAAAGAATCACAACCTTGACAAGACCCTTTAATCTCCAAAGACATGTCGCAAAGGTATCTCTACCTCTCCCAACTATGTCATCAGATATGATACGCGCCTGCAACCCATGATAAGGCTGAGACGCATCCCAAGCCTACTTCATAAATCAAAGAGAAGTGTGACAGGGGACTGCATCTCATAATAATCGAGGATTCAGAAGATGGATCAAGAGACGCCTCTTGGAACATAGTCTTTGAAGACACCCGCAGCACCACGTCGGCAACAGGATACCTTTCAACTCATCCTCTTCACCCTCGACATCTCCAGAGGACTTCGCCGATATAAGCATTCCATCATCATATCCAGATGGGTAAAACAAGCTTATGAGTCAAAGGGTCAGGATAAGACACAATTCACTCAGTCAATGCTCACAAAAAACGTCCCAGTTACGACTTAACAGCCCGGGCACCAACGAAGGGCTCGAACTTCAATTCAAGTTTTTTCTTCAGCCTTGGCATGACAAAGACAACAACAACACTAGGAGATATCAACCTTCTTGGATTCCCTTACCTGATCACGTCCATAGCATGAGAACTTCACCTCTGTTGTTGTTGATGTTGATTTCAACCACATTGGTCAACTATGGAAGACACATTAATTCGAAATTATCAAGGTGACGCCATCAATTCCTCTCATGCTTCAAGCAAGCCCTAAGCAGACAGTGCTCGTGGTCATGATCTCAACTATCACTGGTAATGAGGCATCCACGACCATCTCAAGCACAATGAACACTCGACAGGCTGGCCACTTGAGATTCATGCTTCGCCTCTCAACATCTGGAATATTGGGATTACAAGCTGCTGTCAAAAATTCAGCTTCTCCAGAAACATGGTGTGGCGAGCATCACATCCTCTTGGAAATCTTAAGAAGCCCGTATCCTCATGATAGCACTTACCATAACGAGCTTTTTAATTCGTCGTTACTACTCCTTTTGTCACACATGCATCTTATGAGCTCGGAAATCGACAACCATTGGTGGGAATGGGGAAAAACATCCTTAACGAAAAGTGTTCATCTGTATCTATGCTACAACATACTAAAAGGGGCGCGTCAATCAGATCTACGGGCTAAGAGATGTGACTCTTGCTCTAAAGTCTACGAGGTCTGAAAATTTGCACATGATTACATATTACAAGTGTGCACGCATGATTGACTAACCATACAAGCTCCGAATCAGAAAATGTCACCAACTTTATGTCATCATTTCTTCTCTATTGTGACCCTTGTCGTCTCAACTTCCGATACTGCTGCTGCTGCTGGGCGAGAGGATAAAGAAAGAGATCGCTGGTGGTCGATAATCGTCAAACGAGGATTTCCTCTTTGAAGCCATGGTCTCGTGCTACACATGGGTCAATTTTGGTCTCTCTATCATACAAATCAGTCGTGTTTCACTAGTTTATGCTCTCCAGACAACGCTCTATCATCCTACAAGCACTACTACATCAACTATTGCTCCTATAACAATTATTTGACATCATTGGAGCGTCATCAAATCATAATTCCTGGTAAAATCCGAAAACTAAGCTCGTTGGTTTATTTTGGTTAATTTTTCCTAGATGCAGAAGGATGAAATAAATATGTATAAAATTCTGATAAGCATCAAAATTATGAATGCGTACTCCTATCTTGTATTCTACAAGAAATCGAGAATGATAAAATTCTGACAAGTATGAGAATTACGGATAGTACTCCTATTTGACATTCTGCAAGAAAATTGAGAATACATATTCAGCTCCTGGCTAAATTAGCCTTGTAGCTCTTTTTGCATATATATGGACCTTACAAATCTCAGGGTTTTACACAGCTAAACCCTCGTTATTTCATGCGCGTACATGCAAACTATTTATATTAACCTGAAATATGCTGATAATACAGAATTACGAGCATTCAGAATAGAGGTTATGCCATATCTGAATAAGAATGCTAATTGGATGCATACCATCTAATTGCAGAGTCACATCGAGCATTATCTTAAGTTGCAAACTTCCATCGATGAATCTCTTGAAAAATATTCTGTATGCACTGCATAAAAGTTAGGCACTTCATGTCACGAATGAATTTGCTTCAAGTCATAAAACTTCCATGGTTGAATTCCTTGAATACAATGATCAAGTTCTAATTATTATGAGTGTTCCGATAGCAGTAATGCCTTAACACTCATCTTAATATTCAGACAACAACATTGCCTTAACCTTCTCTATAACCAACTAATGTTTCAAATACCTTCCCATTGTCACTACGATAGAATGCTCCAAATACCCGAGAGTACATAGCAAAACTTGCTATGCCAACTGCTACTCTTCTAGTGATATTTAAGCATTAAATAATAAAACTCACATATTATTTTGTCCGTCAGACCACCATATAGTGCTTACCACGCAGATTACTCGTTCCGTGCTAAGCAGGGGACTTAATATAGATGGTGGGTATTTGACAAGGGCATGAATTGTAAAATTACTCTGCCTGGATGCAGAAATATAATAAACGAATCTCTGACCCAATATCAGGATTATGAATACTACTCCTATCTTACATTCCGCAAAAGAATTAAAAATGCATTCAGCTCATGGCTATATTATCTTTATAACTCTTTTATATATGTGTGTGCCTCAAAATTTCAGGGTTTTACCCGGCTAAACCCTCGTTATTACATGTGCGCCCATACAAACTATTAATATTAATCAGAACACTAATTACATAAAATTACGAACATTCAGAATAGAGGCTATGCCATATCTAGATGAAACACTAATTAGATGCATACCATCTAAATACAGAGTCGCATCGCATTATCCCAAGTTACAAACTACTACGACTGAATCTCTTGAATATGTTCTGTATGCACTGCAAAAAAGTTAAGCATAAATGCTAACATTATATCTCATACAATTGAGAAATACTGAACATGCCATAAATATGGCCACGACATTAATGAATGACGAAGCTATCGGTGCACAAGCAGTAACCATGCCACTAGAAAGTGTCAGCCTTAGCAAGCCCTAGCCACACTCCTAACACCAATGAATAACACATACATGTTCCAGAAGGCCAGGAAAAAGCCAACAAAGCCAATATGCTCACGCGCCAAACAAGCACCAGGAGCTCTAGCAACAGCGCTAGCATCAGTGCTACCACCAACGCTATCATGTGCTGCCAGCAACGCCTACCACCAGCGCTAATGCTAGCGCCTCACCTGTGCTGCTAGCATACCTAGTGCCAGCGCTAGCACTATTCTCCCTTACCTTTGCGCGCCTCTTCACCTTTACTTGTGCTAGCACCATCTTCATTTTCTCGTTCCAACACCATTTTCACTTGCTCATGCTAGCACAACTCACGTGTTCCAAACATGTCATAAATATGCTCTTGCCATGATTGACACACTCATTGATAGTAATATCTTATGAAAACTCATGAATTACTCACGTGATTTGAGTCCATGACTCCACTAACTTCTACGAAAAATCAAAAAAATTACATGGGGGGATTCTAGATGGGGTTTTGGTCTGGTGGTTAAAGCAACATGCGGCATGGCAACACCCCATGATAAGGAAGTTACAAAGTAGGGGTAAGGTTGAAGTAGTTAATTGAGTAATAAAGATTCCAAGGCGGTTATGCCATTATTCCCACGACTTCCACTTCTCCATCTCTTAACTACCTCCACTACTTTACAAGGAAACACGTGTATTCCCAACTATTATAAATAGGCTACTTAGCCCATTTCAGGAAAAAAAAAACAAGTTGATTATTCTCACACCTCTTTTTCTCCATCTCTACACACAATTCAACACACAAATTCCTTCAACTTTCTTTGCTTCCCTCCCCTAAGATCAACCCATTTTCTCTCCTTGTGACCGAAGCATGGCGGAACGGCTATTATTGTGGTTTAGGCTTGCCATGTACGATTTTGATTTTCGAATCTAAAGAAAGTACTTCTACAGTACATTGTTTGTCCTAGAGTCAATTTTTAGGTATTAACACCTGTACTATATGTTGATGCCTCTTTCAATCCTTCATGTCATTCGTTGTCATCCGAGAGTAATCCAAGAGATACACATGTTTCTCTAAAAGTTTTGTAAGTGGTTCCATCAACAGTTTTTAGCTCATCGTAGCTACGTGACCCCTTGCACATATTCAATAGTATCCGGAGATAAGATCGTTCCCCTGAACATGGGTGATCTTTGTATAGTCTCCCAATTGTATTTCCTTTTTTTCTGACTCGCCAATCTTTCTCAGCTTTGTCCCGGACAAAATGAGATGGAAAATCAACATAAGTTATATTCCTTGACTCGGGATACTTCTTATTTGCTTCAAACCACTGTATAAATTTTGTTATATTTGCGTTTGGAATATCCAAGACATCTTTTATATCATCTATGTCGCGAAATATGACTTGGTGTTCACCTTCCAAATGATAAGGAAGTCTCTCCACAGATGGATCATGGTATTGAATGTCAAAATCATGGATTCTCCAACATGCTTATGCACCAGATATATAACGACAATCAAAGTAGTTATTTATTTCGTCAACCATAATCTCATATTGCCCTATATTCTTACTATGTTCTGGATCCCTCTCAATCACAGTTGTCATTCTATCTTTACCTTTATTGATGTATTTGAATAAGTATTTATCCAATCCTCCTCTTGAATTTCAGACCTCGATATTTATATGATCGTCAAACTTCACGATCAGATCTCGGTTGTGTGGAACTACCTAGGTACTGTCTAGATCGATACTATCTTTACTTATAATTCAACCATTATCACGTCTTCTGTAAACTGGATAACCATATTCGTCCACATGTGTCACGGACCGGAAAATTCCGCCTCCGTCGCGTTGCGCTGGGCAGGCCAGAACTCCCCGCTCGTCATTTTAAGAGCGTAACCCGACCTTAAAGCCTAACTTCTCGCTGGAAAGTGCAGGTAAATTTTTGCTTTCCAAGCCTACCTTGTAAGCATTATACTCGAAACGTAGTTCCCACATCATTCAAGCTACGTTTATACCGTTCCAGGCATATTTGCCTTTCCAAACATGCTTTGCAAGCATGGTACTCAAACCGTAGTCTCCATATCGTTCCAACACACCCTTTCCTACAAAGGGTGCAAGGCCATTAAAGCCCATGGTGAATGCCTTTGACTAGCATACCATTCCAACTTACCCTCATTATACCAAGGTTTGAAGGCTATACAAGCTAATGGGGATGCCTTTGGAAAGCATCACATAATTTCGCTTTATTATCCAGGCCTAACTCATGCCTTGGACTAACACCTAGGCTATGTCAAGCCTAAGCTTTCGCTTCATCAATTTTACTTCGACCATGCGCTGGAGCCTGCACTTATCTTGTTCTTGCTAAGAGTGCAACATCCAGGCACATGCCATTCCATGCCGCGACGGTTCCAAGGAAGTATGAATAATCCATCAAATAGAATTGCAACTACCTCATCAAGTGTGGCAACAATCATCTATTGCTTAGCATTGCCGAGCCAGATGATATGAGTTACCATAATATCGCAATCATCTCCCAAATTAGATGATATGAGCGACAAGGTGCTGCACCTCAATGCATTGCATTGCGGCTGCCTACGTACCCAACCCGTACCTTGACGGGATCAAGCATGACCATAGTTCATCAAAGGGTCAATTCGAAAGGGACAAGCAACTTAAGCCTATTAAGGAAAAGCCAACTTCGATTCCAACTTCATCGCAAGGCCAAAGGCCAAGCAAAGCCTAGTCCGTGTAGGCCAAAGGGCTTTCGCAAGGTATGCACTAGCTTTGTGCATAACTATCGCTATTTATTATGCAAATATGCATTCTCAAGTACGTAGCACGATCGAAAGATGTTTTCACATAATTCAAGCTTCATCGAATAAGCTACCAGCATATTGATGCTTATGCATCAAGTATGCTCCAACGTATAGGTTACTTCCCATATCTGCATGTGCATTACCCCTCATGCACATTCAAGCTTCATCGGTTAAGCTACAAGCATATTGATGCTTATACATCAAGTATGCTCCAACGTATTGGCCACTTCGCATATCTATATGCGCATTTACCTCTCATGCACATTCCAACAAAGCTCCCTCCCTATATATGTTTTATTCGCATTTTTACAAACAAATATTAGAAAGGTAGGGGTCATCCATCGACTGCAAGGCCGAAATTGAAGATTTCTTGCCAAAGCCAAGCAAAGCATTCTCGGGTAAACTACAGTTAAACACGCTGATGAGCATCAAGTATGCTCCATCGTATAGGCTACATCGCATTTATATGTGCATTACCGCTCATGCACATCCAAGCAAATCTCCCTCCCTATATATGTTTTATTTGCATTTCCAAAAATAAATATTTGAAAGGTAAGGGCCATCCATCAACTGCAAGGCCGAAAATGAAGATTTCTTGCCAAAGTCAATCGAGACATTCTCAGGTAAGCTACAAATAAAACACGCTGATGCATCACAGTGATGCATTCTTGGCTCGGTGATGCATTGAATCATGCATCACGGCATAATAGTGCGTTAGCACTATGATACATTCATCGAACAACGACATTGGATCGGTGATGCATTTAATGCATTACGACATAATAGTGACTTAGAACTATGATGCTCTCACTTATGCAACTTCGGCTTAGTGATGCATTGGATCATGCATCACGGTATAATAGTGCCTTTGCACTATCATGCCTCTTCGAATACGCATCACGCGTAATAGGGCCTTAACACTATAATTTGAGGTCAAGGCATCCGCACCCTAATGCATATCTGGGTAAGATTTATAAGCTTAGGATGAAGCTTCAACCTAGGCCATGATGCGTCCATGAGTAAGCGTCATGCGAAAATTACGGGTGTTACATTCTTACCACCTTTAAAGAATTTCGTCCCCGAAATTTAACTCAAAACTATTGTGGACAAGCTTTATCAATTAAGGTTTTCTATGCATATGTATCATTCCATGATGCACATGCAAGGGTCCAATGTTTGTTAGTGAGGAAAAATTAGAACCTTCGGAATATATGTCCCATTCCGCATACCTCAGAATCCTAATAGGGCCTACGATTGCCTTAAATGCCGATGGAGACCTTCCGAACATACGTCCCATACCGCATGCTCTAGGATCAACAAAGATTTTTATAACTTTACAGAAAAAACTCAAATTGGATCCCTAAACATGCGTCCTATACCACATGCTGAAGAATGCAAAAGAATTTACTCAACACGAGATCTTAAGTGGACGTCCCATACCATACACTTAAGAGTCCCCAAAATTCGCATAGGTTGAAAAGGGTCATCGCGAGTTTATGAATGATTTCTAGCGTAGTACTGTGAGGACCAAATTCTAATGCAAGTGCGGTCGGATGCAAGCCATCATCCCGGACGATCTTCCACTCCTAAGTGGGTGCTAGCCAACCTGACAACACACACCGTGCCGCACGGGTGAGGGGGTGATCAGTCCCAGTGTCAAGGGTAGTCGGATACCAGCCACCGTTCCAAACGGGTTTCCTGGCAAACTCACAGCATACTCGAGCGCGTCCAAATCTTAGCAGAGTAACTACTGAGTTACAATTTCTTTTGTATAGGCACTTGGCCTTATTTATCCACTCTATTTTCACACAACAGTTGGCCTACTCTTCCAACCTTTCTATTTCTTTAGAAGGAAAATTTTGTAGCCATAATACAAAATGCTCACTGACGAGTCCAAAACTCACAGTCCCTAGTGTTTTCTCGGAACTTGCTCTGATACCATTTGCACGGACCGGAAAATTCCGCCTCCAGCGCGTTGCGCTGGGCAGGCCAGAACTCCCCGATGCGTGATTTTTAAGAGTGTAACCCGACCTTAAAGCCTAATTTCTCGCTGGAAAGTGCAGGTAAATTTTTGCTTTCCAAGCCTACCTTGTAAGCATTATACTCGAAACGTAGTTCCTACATCATTCAAGCTACATTTATACCGTTCCAGACATATTTTCCTTTCCAAACATGCTTTGCAAGCATGGTACTCAAACTATAGTCTCCATATCGTTCCAACACACCCTTGTCCTACAAAGGGTGCAAGGCCATTAAATCCCATGGTGAATCCTTTGACTAGCATACCGTTCCAACTTACCCTCATTATACCAAGGGTTGAAGGCTATACAAGCTAATGGGGATGCCTTTGGCAAGCATCACATAATTTCGCTTTATTGTCCAGCCTAACTCATGCCTTGGACCAACACCTAGGCTATTTCAAGCCTAATCTTTCGTTTCATCAATTTTACTTCGACCATGCGCTGGAGCCTGCACTTATCTTGTTCTTGCTAAGAGTGCAACATCCAGGCACATGCCATTCCATGTAGCGACGGTTCCAAAGAAGTATGAATAATCCATCAAATGGAATTGCAACTACCTCATCAAGTGTGGCAACAATCATCTCTTGCTTAGCATTGCCGAGCCAGATGATATGAGTTACCATAATGTCGCAATCATCTTCCAAATTAGATGATATGAGCGACAAGGTGCTGCACCTCAATGCATTTCATTGCGGCTGCCTACATACCCAACCCGTACCTTGATGGGATCAAGCATGACCGTAGTTCATGAAAGGGTAAATTCGAAAGGGACAAGCAACAAGCCTATTAATGCAAATCCAACATCGATTCCAACTTCATCGCAAGGCCAAAGGCCAAGCAAAGCCTATTCCGTGTAGGCCAAAGGGATTTCGCAAGGTATGCACTAGCTTTGTGCATAACTATCGCTATTTATTCTGCAAATATGCATTCTCAAGTACGTAGCACGATCGAAAGATGTTTTCGCATAATTCAAGCTTCATCGGCTAAGCTACTAGCATATTGATGCTTATGCATCAAGTATGCTCCAACGTATAGGCTACTTCGCATATCTACATGTGCATTACCCCTCATGCACATTCAAGTTTCATCGGTTAAGCTACAAACATATTGATGCTTATGCATCAAGTATGTTCCAACGTATTGGCCACTTCGCATATCTATATGTGCATTTACCGCTCATGCACATTCCAACAAATCTCCCTCCCTATATATGTTTTATTCGCATTTTTACAAACAAATATTAGAAAGGTAGGGGTCATGCATCGACTGCAAGGCCGAAATCGAAGATTTCTTGCCAAAGCTAAGCAAAGCATTCTCGAGTAAGCTACAGTTAAACACGCTGATGAGCATCAAGTATGCTCCATCGTATAGGCTACATCGTCTTTATATGTGCATTACCGCTCATGCACATCCAAGCAAAGCTCCCTCCCTATATATGTTTTATTTGCATTTCCACAAATAAATATTTGAAAGTTAAACACGCTGATGACCATTAATCCCTTATCCTATCAATTGTTCCCGACCGTCACACTATTTATTACTTTCTTATCGTGGATGCGTGGCTACAACGTACGTTTTCGAAGACCGCCAGACCAATACCTCAATGAGAATCCCCCATGTGACATATTTTATGTCTCGTAGAAAAATAGTAAAGTCATGGGCTACTACTATTTTGGTTTAAGTCAAGTCAATAACCTGTCAAATTTGTGAGGTAAGTCGCTCAGTTCATTAAGTGGTTAAACAAACTGATCAGTATAAAGTATAGTAAAAATAGTAAGTTTAGTAGTCATGTACTGGCTTAAAAGTAACATGACTTAAATTTGGAACTGTTTGAAGCCAAGATTACGCAAAAATTCCCAACGACCGAACATGGTGTTCTCGAGGACCGTGCAAAAGAGGCTCGATAGACTGTTCTTGAAAACATGCCAAGGAGGAGTGTGGAAATAAAAATAGGCTAGAGCATGAGAGGTGTGGCGCTAGCACTAGGCCAGCGCCAAGGGCACTGTGGCACTGTCTCAAGAGTATTATGGCGATGGATGAGAGCCAGCGCGAAGATCATGGTGTAACGCTCCCTTGAGGATCGAACTATTGTCCAGGATACATCCTCGAAGATCGGTTAGGTTTTTAGGAATGCTTCCTCGAGGACCGTAAATCGGTCTAGGATATGTCCTCGAGGATCAATTATGAGGTTAGGTCGCATCCTCGAGGACCGGACGTTGAGCTGAAATGTGTCCTCTAGAACAGGGTATTAAGCTACGACGCTTCCTCAAGAAAAGGTCATCAATCTAGGATACGTCTTCGAGGATCAGGCATTAGCTAGTCCCAGAATATGACCTATTTGGATGTTGTCTCTTATTGCATACAACATTAAATTGATGTTGTTTGAACATTGATGCACATTCGAAACAAGTTCAAAGAATTTGGTCGTGGAAGTTATATGACTTGAGACTAGTTCGATATGGCATAAATATATGTATATATTAAGAGAGGCTACTTGATTAATATAGAACCCCTGTAGCAATTTATATAAAATGTATTCTTAATTCTCTTGCGGAATATATGTAGAAATACAGTATTTCAAATTTTCATATAAATTCAAAAATATGCGCGGATATTTCTATGTTTCTGCTGCCGGACAGAGGAAAATCTTAAAATTTTATCCCTTGTCAAAATCCACCGTCACCAAAGAGTGATTAGGGTGTTAATGGTCGTGCATCTTAGCACTACTCTCAAGTCCAGCATTGTGATTGCTTTTTTGGGTAGAATTTCTGCGGGTTTTTTTCCATATTATTCAAATGTCAAAAACATATGACTGGATGGTTATTTATTTTAAAATATGGAACGACTCATTTGATAAGTAATGCAGTTTCATATATTTTGAATATTGTACTTCCACTCTAAAACAAACTGGTTTACTCTACAATAAGAATAATGTTAACTATATTAGCAATTTACAATAGCTTTGATGGCATCCAAGATCTGCAGTTTATGAGAATAATATCCATTATTATTATGAGTGTGGAGGAAATTTTCTAACATTCAATTTTAATATGAACAAAAAATCTCAAAAAGAACTAAATAACCAACCTTGTCCCTGGTGGGCATAAATAAAGGTTTGAACACGAGAGGAAAATGAGTTTGTTCTTGCTACAATAGCTTCTAGCTGTACAAATTATATTTTCTTAAATTCTCGAACTAATCTAGATTGATTTTTAACATAAATGAGAAAAGATAATTGCAATTTCTAAAATATTTTAAAAAGGAAGTGTTTTTACCCTCAACAAGAAGCAATCCGTACAGATGCGGAAATTTCGGCACCAAATCCTCCTGTCACTGGAGCTTCATGACTAACCTAAAAAGTTTAACAAATAGAGAAAAACAACTTAGAAATCAAAAAGAACTATGTTAAACAAACAATAAGCATATTTTATAAATGTATTCAGAGAATTTACTCACAAGTAGCCTTCTAGTTTTTATAACAGAGGTTTTTACTGTCTTATCCCATGGAATCACAGTTCTAATGTCTACCATTTCATAAGATATTCCCTCCTGCAATTTCATGGATTCATTGTGAAACTTGTAAGCAATAACTATGCGTACGATAACTAAAGACTAGGTAAATGTTGAATTGTATCCTTTTAGGTCAATGATTTACCTTTTCAGCATCGACGCACGCTTGCTTCATTACTCTAAGCTGAGATCCCTATCCTATAAGGGTTATATCACTTCCATGATAAATAACCTAAGATAACGCAGTACAGACATAGAAATATAAGTTTTCATATTTATAACCAAAAAATGAAGAAACCGGTGCAAGACCCCAAACATCAATATGAAGCAACTCAAGAGGTAGAGTTGTTACAGAATTGGATAAATCATAGGGTTGTTTATGACTCCTGGCTAACTAGCATTGTTTGTAGAAGAAGGGTTTTGAAACTACATCATACAATTTGAATTTCTTGCGAAATTTATTGAATGAACTAAAAGATGGGTGTCCAAGTAAACGGTTCCAAACATCAAAAAAATCTTTAGCATTAAAGAGAACATGAATTTTATTTGATGGTCTAAAGTAAAATGGATACAATCCTTTTTCATTGTTCTCTTGATAAAGGATCCTCTCATTTCGAAAGATCCTTTACTATAAAGCATTCAGAAGAAAAGTTAGAGAGTAGTGATTGTCCTTGGTGAATTGGAAGACATAAATGAGGTATGATAGGCATTAGGAACATGTAGAATATTATTGAGAGTAAATTCATGATCGAGAACTAGAATAGTGGCAGGACCAATGTTTAGAAATTGGCATACCTTTACCACTGGACGTAGTAATCCTCTCATTACCAATTTAATTTGTATACAAATCAAAACCAGTATCATCCGCAGTAAGATGATAAGTTTCACATAAGCCAAAATACCATGGATAAGTATTATACCATGGATTTTCACCGAAGAAGTCAGCACATGCTAGCATAACGACAAAGTTGTTTGGTGAAGCTTTCCCTTGAAATGAAAATTTATTATATTGTTACAATCATCAGCCGAATACCATTTTTTCATGCAGATTTGACACATAATCCTATTTAGATGATAAGAGAACCACCAAAATTAGGACGAGATGGACCGAAACCACTATAATTAAGCCTAAAGTTAGGATGTAATCACTAAAATTTGGTTTAGAATCACTTGTTCCATTATGATTTTAGTTCCTTATGTGATTTTAGAAATTGTTAAATTTATGAGATATAAAGTGATTGAAGTTGTTACGAGCCAAAAATGCTTTAGAATCATCTTCATAATGCAATGATTTATTCTTCTCACTTAGAACAATTTCTTCACTTAGAAGCAAATTGTGAAGTTCTCTAAATTTGACAGCATTTGATCTTACTCTAATAGAATTACATAATGAATCATATTTAGATAGAATACCATTAAGAGTTGTAACGATAATTTCTTCATCACCAGCAAATAATCTACAAGCAGATAATTTATCGGTGATGAGTTTAATATCAGTTGCATAAGTGCGGACAGAGTTAGATCCCTCATTTAAACTAGATAGTTTCGTTCGTAACTAAACTTATGAGTATTAGAAAGGGATCCAAAACGTTCTTCAAGATTATCCTATAGTTCAGCTGATGTTTTGCAATCGATAACATGTGAGATTACAGATGCTGATATTTGATACACGAATTAGGAGAAGCAAGGTCTGGTCCTTATCTAGTAAATCTGTGTATGATGGATTTACCATATCCGGTTGAAGAAATCTCGGCGGACAAATCGATTCACCAGTAACAATTTCTTGGATATGAAATTTCTTAAATACAGGCTCAATCAAAGCTTTCCAAGTGAAATAATTGTTATCATGAAGCTTAATTAGGATGATGTTAGAAAGAATATATATGGGAATATTGATAATAGAAGTTCAATTTGAAGTATTCATGACAAAAAAAAATTAAAGAAGAAGTTAAGAAAATAAATTGTGATTACAAAAGAGATTTGGGTTTGAATCATCAGAGTGAGTGGAATTAAAGATTTGGATCGATGGTGAAACCTAAAGTTTCACCTTTGATACCATACGGTCAGAGAGAAGATAAGTTTTCAAATTAAGAAAGGATGTACTACCGACATATTTATATCAGATGAGTTTGCCGAGTCACCTACACACAAGACAGACTTCTCATCAATATAAGATATACACGAATATATAAAAGACATATCGATGTATAAATAACATAATAATTGGATAGACAATTATTGATGGTAGATTTTTGAAAAGGGATAGAAATCGTAAAATTGCCCTCTACCCAGAAGCAGAAACATAGAAATATCTGCACATATTTCAGACTTTATATCAAAATATGAGTATTGTACTTCTACATATATTCCGTAAGAGAATTGAGTATACAGTTTTTACAGATAGCTACAGGTGTTCTATATTGATCCCGTAGCCTCTTAAATATATACATATATTTATGCTATATCAAACTAGTCTCAAGTCGTATAATTTCCACGGTTGAATTCCTTGAACTTGTTTCGAGTGCACATCAATGTTCAAACAACACCAATCTACTGTTATACGCAATAGAAGACAACATCCAAATGGCCTTATCCTCAAGGACACATCCTATTTTAATATCCTGTCCTCGAGGACACACTCCTGCTTAACACCCTGACCTCAAAGACGCGTCATGCCTATCCCTGAGAGAGCGAAGCTACTGGAGGATCAGACCAAGGGGGAGAGTCACTAAGCTTTTGGCACTAGCCTAGTGCCAACGCCATGACCCTCTTGGTACTATCTTATTGCTAGCGCCACACTTCCTACGACGCTGGCATTAGCGTCAATGTATATTCTCAATAACAGTATTTTGAGCCTTTTTTCTAGTACTCGAGAACACCATGCTCGGTCCTTGGGATCTTTCACACAATCATGGCTCCAAAAAAATTAAATTTGTGCCATTTTAAAATCTTGCAAATTTTGAGCTTGCATACAACTACTAAACTTACTATTTTCATTAGACTCGACACTAATCAGTCTACTTAATCATTTAATGAACTGAACAAGTTGCCCCACTAATTTAGCAAGTTATTATCATAACTTAACCAAAATAGTAGTAGTTCATGTCTTCACTATTTTTCTATGATACATCAAATATTCACATGGGGGGATTCTCATCGGGGTATTGGTCTTATGGTTTACAACAAAGTGCAATGTGTCAACATATCCACTACGAGAAGGTAATAAGTAGTGTGACAGTTAAAAGCAGTTGAGTGGATGAGGGAGTAGTGGTCATGTAGTCCTCCTGAATTAGCAGACACGACTCCATTACAATCTCCACGATCATCACTTCTTAATCTCTTCATAAATTCCACCACTTACGAGAAATCAGTGTGTTCATTACAAGACTACAAATAGATGGTTTCATCTATTTGAAAGGACATAACAAATATCTATCCATAGATAATCTAGTCTTCAACTACACACTACCATTTTCATCGCACAATGATTTCTTAACCTTTTCTTCTTTCCTTCTCAAAGATTAACCCATCATCTCCACCTTTGTGACCGAAGCAAGACGTGAACGTTCATTTCTTGGTTTAGGCTCATCTTGTACGATTTTGATCTCTTGAACCTATAGAAAGTACTATTTTCAGAATATTTCTTTTTTACCCTAAAACAATTGGGGACCACAATGGGATATCAACCTCATGATTACAAAGCTAACCTTTAAATTATCAAAAGTGGTGGATCTTAGGTCATGATCAGTAGCTACTCCTAATCCTATTTCTGGTAATACTGGTGATGGTGGCTCTGAAGCTAATACTGCTGCTACCAACCCTCTTCCTACAACCACCACTTCTGGTGCCACCATCATATCTTCTTCTGGTAATGCTATTTTCGAGGTTACTAGATAAGTGCATATTTTTTCTATATTTTAAGTGTTATTGTATGCTATTATTTGCTTGATATCTTGTGAATTACTGTATGTTACCTTTGTTTTTGTTTATTTATCTTTTATTAGGTGGAATCATCCAAAAGAAGTGAATCGACACTTAATTGTGCAAACAAAAGAAGTGCTACAAAGGAAGAAGAGCCAAATACCAAGTAGAAATTTTCCAAATTCAGGAATTCTTTTCATCATCTCTTAGAGAACGAAGAAATAAAGCAACCAACGAAAGAATGAAGTCATTTCGACTTCGTATGAACAAGTTATGGAAAAAACAAAAAGCTAGGCTTGTCGGTTCCACAGAACATGGAATTTATAAAGGCACCTTTGTTTCTACTAAGGGATGCAAATATTTGAATAATGTTGAAAGACACCAGCCCATTTCCTAAGCTCACTTCGACTCCTTCTTTCCAAAGTACACAGTTTACAACAAGAGTTTATTATTAGGGTTAGCTGGTAGTTGGTGGTGGCAGTGATGAACTCGATTGACTGATGGTCTATGGGGGTTGCTGGAGAATATGTGGGTACAACCTGAGTGTAGCAGTGATGGCTCGATGGTTGATATTTACAGTGATGTAATGATCGTGATGATGGTCAATGGAAATACTTGGAACTGTGATGGATTTGAGAACATGGGTATTGATCGAGCTTGAGTTTAATTATATTTCAGAAATGTTATTACAATGTAACGTGAATGTTACTTAAAAATGAGGACATATTCTCTCTTATGTACAGACACAGATAAATACTCAGTCAATCAATGATAGCCTGGACCAATACTTGAAAGAAATCTAGACACATAAAACAGATGTGCTTGAAGTGTATCAGCAGTGTAAGAAACTCATATGTTTTTACCACCGCGGGGGCCGGCCCCCCTCAAATTGATGGTACACGGCAGAACCTTCAATTTGCCAGAAAGAAACCTGAACCGTGGACCTGCAAGTCCCTTAGTCAAAATGTCAGCTACTTGATCTAAAGTAGACAGATAAACCACCTTTAATGACTTGTTTTGAACTAGCTCCCTTACAAAATGGAAATCAACAACCAAATGTTTCATTTTGCTGTGAAAAACATGGTTAGAAGAAAGTGATATTGCACTAAGATTATCACAAAACATCATAGGTGGAGTAGGCAGGAACTGATATAAATCCCTACGTAATTGACAGACCCAAACTACATCAGCTGCAGTATTGGCTAAACTTATATAATTTACTTCTGTGGAGCTTCTAGTTACTCCATTCTGTCTCTTACTTGACCAGGAAATTGGGTTAGGATCAAAAAATATACAATATCCACCTATGGAGTTCCTATAATCGGGTGAGCCTACTCAATCAGCATTACTAAAACCATTAAGTGAAAGCAACCCTTTAGTGAATAAAATTCCATGATCCAGTATACCTTTTATGTACATTAAGATCCTTTTTGCAGCAATCATATGAATATTAGTTGGATATTGCATGTATTGGCATACTTGATGGACTGAAAAACTTATCTCGGGTCTTGTCCATGTGAGGTATTAAAGAGCACCAACCAAACTTCTATATTCAGTGGGATTAGATAGAAGCTCACCATCATTGGCAGAAAGCCTAGAATTAGAAGAAATAGGTGTTGAACAAGGCTTGGCACCAGTCATTCCTGATTTGGCAAGCAAGTCTAATGCATATTTTATTTGACACAAGAACATACCAGTAACATTTCGTTTAAATTTTAGGCCTAAAAAGTAGTGTATAGGGCCCAAGTTCTTAACTGGAAAACGTGTAGCAAGTTGAGTAATCAAATCTGAGCAATAAGAAGAAGAATTACATGTTACCAGAATATCATCAATACACACAAGTATGATAGTAATCCTTGAGCAATATTTCTGGACAAAAAGTGATGTGTCAGCTAGAGATGATTTGAACTCCAAAGGATAAGAACCTGATGTAATTTATCATACCAAGCTCTTGGAGCTTGTTTCAAACGATAGATTGACTTGTGAAGCTTGCAAACATTTCAGGATAAAGAGGATCAACAAAAACTTGTGGTTGAGACATGTAAACCTCTTAAGATAAGTAACCATGTAGAAATACATTGCTAATGTCAATTTGACTAATCTGCCAGTCAAAGTGAACTGCCAAGTCTAGCACTAGTCTGATTGTAGTAGGCTTGGCAATTGGGATGAACGTGTTAGAGTAATCAATACCCTTTTGTTGGTGATACACCTTGGAAACAAGTCTTGACTTTTACCTGTCCAAAGAACCATAAACATTTTTCTTTATTCTGAATACCCACTTGCAGCCAACAACATTGTAATTAGGAGAAGGAGGAACAGTAGACCAAGTGGCAACACTTTGAAGAGCATTGTACTCATCTATCATAGAGAGCCTCCACTTTGGAAATCTTATTAGCCTGAGAAAAACATGTTGGTAGAGGTGGAGAAGAACCATCTAGCAATTCTGCTGAGAAAACATGTTTGGTAGAAAATACTTTTGGTTTAAAAATACCAGATCTTGCCCTTGTAACCATTCTGTGAGAAATATCCAGAGATGTAGAAGAAGAAGTAGTAGGGGAGGTACCTGAAGCATGTGTAGTAGACAATTCATGCACAAGAAAAGTAGTTTTGCTGATAGAAACTTCAGTTGTACTATTATGCAAAGACACTTCCTTCACAGAAGAAGTATTGGTGCTGATAGAAGTTTTAGTAACACTAGTTTGCCTAGAAAATGAAGTAGATGGACTCAAACATCAAAAGCAACAGGTGTAAGAAACTTTTTAGTAGTGATAGAAGAAGCATTGGAAGTAGGAGATACCTTTAATGGGAACTTCAATTCATTAAAAACCATATGCTTAAAAATATACACATTGCCAATTTTGGGGTCCAAACATTTGTAGCCCTTGTGTTGAGTGTTATACCCAATGAACACACAAGACATACTCCTAGGTTGAAGCTTATTACTAGTATAAGGTCTAATCCAAGTAAAACAAGTTGAACCAAGCACTCTTAAGAAGGAGTAATCAGGTTTTGTATGAAACAATTGCTCAAATGGTGATATAAAGCCAATGTTGCGCACAGGTAACCTATTGATAACATAGTTTGCAGTTTGAAAAAATTCAAACCAAAAACTGTCAGGTAAACCAGGTTGGATTTAGAAAGTTCTACCAATGTCAACCAAATGTCTATGCTTTGATTCTGTGACCCTATTTTGTTCAGGGGTGTGTGGAAAAGAAATCTCATGAGTAACGCCATGAAAAGATAAAAAAGAAACTAGTTCTTTATTAAGAAACTCACCACCACCATCTGTTCTTATGGTTACAATTTTGCAGTTGAGTAGATTTTCAACAATATTCTTGAAAGTGAAAAATACAGACTTGAACTCAGACTTCTCATGTAGTGGATAAATCCAGCAGAACCTAGCAAAGTCATCTACTATGTTAACATAATATCTATAACCGCTAGTATAACAAACAGGACTTGGACCCCATAGATCCATCTGAAGTAACATAACTAGTGAACTAGCTCTATGAGAAGATAAAGCAAATGGAAGCTTGTGACTTCTCCCTAGTTGACATTCAGTACAAAACAAAAGTTGCCTAGTAACAGGAACCATAGACAGAGTATGACACACTTTTTGTAAAACCTGAAAAGATGGATGAGCAAGCCTCTTATGCCAGGTTGCAGCTGGAATAGAAATACTAGATAAAGCACTTAGAACTGATGTAGATGGACTGGTTGCAGATGTAAACCTTATTGGATACATGCCATTATCATGTGGGCCTTGCAAAGTGATCCTCCCAGATAAGAGATCATTCACATAAAAACCATTGGAGTCAAAACTAATAGAGCAATTGTTGTCACTTGTAAATTTATGAATAGAGAGTAAATTGTGATAAGATTTTGGCACAAGAAGAATATTGGCAAGATTGAGAGCATGACCAGAAACTGACTTATAAGAAGAGCTTATTTGAGTAATTTTCAGACCTTCCCCAGTTGCAGCTTGCATAAACTCATCTCCATCATAGAAGTAATAGACTGAATTTCAGATTCATCAACAATAATGTGATTGTTGGCTCCAGAATCAGCATACAATGGATTCTCACATATGATATTGGCAGTAGCAAGCGTAATACTCAAGTTTTGAGGAGTATTAACATTTTGATAAGAAAAATTGAGCCTATGTCTACAGTCAAGTGCAGAATGAACAACCTTATTACAGATCTGGCATGGATAAGCTCCAGATTTATCACCGACATTAGTAGTAGTAGTAGTAGTAGAAGATTTAGAACTAGGACTTTCACTGAAAGTAGGTGTTGGATGCATCTGAAAATTACAGCATCCTCTAGTATATGATGGATAAGGCTGAAAATGACTAGGTGCTATAGGAAAATAAGGTTGTGACATGTAGAAAGGGCCTCTACCAAGACCTTTTTTATGGTACGAAGATCGAAAATTAGTGGTACCAGGAAAAGCCTTGTTATTAGCTTCAGAGAGAAGATCTTTCTGTTTTTCCCCTATAACAATCTTTTCACTTAAGAGAAGATTGTGTAATTCTTTGGAACTAACAGGAGGATTATGAATCCTTATTGATGTAGGAAAAGAACTATAACCAGGACCAAGTCCATTCAAAATTGTAACAACAAGTTCATCATCGGAGATCTTAGTTCCGACAGTATATAACTCATCAAATACTTTCTTGATTTCATTCAAGAAATTAGAAACTGAACCAGAACCTAGTTTCAGAGATTGATATTTAACACGTAACTGAATGGAATGAGTAGAGGAACCACGTGCAAATCTCGATTCGATGTTTTTCCAAAGTTCTTGAGAGGAATCAACACCAGCAACATAAGAAAACACAGTATCGGAAACCGTTGATTGTAGCCAGAGAATCAAAGTTGTGTCATCATCATTCCAAGCAGTATATGATGGCTTGATGACATTGTTGGTTTGATTTCCTCGAGTAAATACATCGGTGGACATGGCAGAGATCCATCAAGAAAATCAATAACTCTAAATTTCTTTAATAGTGGAAGAATTAAAGATTTCCAGTCAGATAATTGTTTTCTTTAAGCTTGATTGGAATAATATTGGGGATCTGATTTAAAGGAATTTAAGAAATACAAGATTCATACGGAGCCATCATAAAGCAGAATAGAGAATTGGAAATTGGAAATTGAAAATTAGGGTAAAGATCTGAGTAATGATTAAAACAAAGAAAAGAGAAATAAAGAAATTGATTATTTCTGTTTCGATGAGGAATTGAAAAAAAGATTTGATGATCACCATTAATGGTGATTCTGAGCAACGGAATTTCCTCGTGATACCAATGTTATATTTTAGAAATGTTAGGTGATTCTGAGCAACAGAATTTCCTCGTGATACCATAGTTATATTTTAGAAATGTTATTACAATGTAAAATGAACATTACTCATAAATGAGGACATATCTCTCTTATATACAGACATACTCATTCAATCATTGACATCCTAGACCAATACTTGAAAGACACCTAGACACATAGAACAATTGTGCTTGAAGTGTATCAGCATTGTAAGAAACTCATATGCTTTTAGAGTTCACTAGTGGTTGTAGACGTGAACGGTTTGACTTGCAGTAAGTTAAATAAGGAGATGGCTCGAGGAAACAATGATGATATATTTGTTAGAATTAAAAGTGAATCTATTGCTTATTTACAAAAAATTATTTTGTTACAAAAAATTATCTTGATGGGACCAAGGGTCACTAGCCTATATTGTGGGTGGAAATGAAAAATCCATTTTTCACTTCTATGTGAATGTGAAACCTTTGGTTTGTCCCACACGGGATAAACCAAGGATGAAGTCTATCTAATTACCACGAAAGTTGTACCTAAGGAAAAAAAAAACTTGTGTATTGGATATGGACTAAGGGAATGGGCTAGTGGGCAAAATCACACATGTGCGGTGCTTCGCACCGAAGGACGCGGGCCGCTGACTTGCGGAGCTTGCGTATGCTTGCGTGTGTTTTTGCGTGAGATGGCATGTGCACGACGAGTGCCCGGCGTGAGCTCGACGTGTGTGCAGCGTGTGCCAGCGTGTACCTATCAAGATTTAATGGTTTTTATTTTAAATTCATATAATAAATATTAAAAACCGTTTTATTATTTATGTGAATTTATTTGTATTAAAAA
>JAJJMC010027464.1:1953233-2008648 GCA_023531435.1 Papaver californicum | reverse complement strand
GAATTAAATAAAAAAGATTTTTCATAAATACAATTTAATTCTCTTCTCACAAATTTTCCTATAAAAACAGAAAAAAGAATTTCGTTTTTCTTTACCCCAGACGCAGCTACTATCCTGTCGTCTTTTCCCCTCTTCTCGCTTTGTTGTGCGCACTAGATTTAATATTTATCTTACTCTTCTGTTAAGTTCACAATGCGCCGACGAGTCTTGCTAACTGGGTTGGTATCAGGAGGTTTTATCCTGGATTCGATTTGTCAAATTTAAAGGTATAGCAACATTTTTCTAAAGTGTACCTGGCAAATATCGAGTTAAGGCAGTCTGTTGAACAGGACTCCTCCTCTCTGTGCTTTGTGTGATTGTGATATTTGCGCTAACGTTAATAATTGTGAAGCTTCTGGTTTTTGGTTTGTTTTTCTGTTACAGGAATAATTTTCTCCAACAATATTGAACTTAGTTGATGTGATGGTGATGAGAAATCGTCAATACAAGGAACATCAGAGAGAGCTCGAGTTAATGAGTATTAATGATAACTCAAACTGATGGCAATGATAATGTTGATGGATGGATGGTAATGGTGGAGATTGAAGGGAGATGATTTATGACAATGAGATGTAGTTGGGTTAATGATAACTGTTGTTGTTTTGACGAGAAAGAGAAGAGGCGCAGCTGATGGTTATGAGTCTTCTGAGACGAGTGATGTAGTTGTTGTTGATAATTAATGTGGTCGTGAGGCAGTTAATAATCGATGGAGTTGTTGATGTTTTAATGAGAAGAGAAACAAATCCATGGTAGAAGATCTCGAGCCTATAATAGATATTGGTTGCTGCAGGCAGAGTTGGCTGATGAGATAGTGGAGAGTGGAAGTGAGGCTCGGGAAGCAGTCGAGTAACCGAGTTTTCTTCGAAGTAAAAATCAATAGTCAGAAGAAAATAGTTCTCGCGACGGCGAGACTCATTGAGGGAAAACTAAAATACATAAAAAGAATCAGAAAGAAAAAAATATCGGGATGGCCAGACTTATCGAGCCAAAAAAAAAAACTCAGAAGAATTTTTTTTCCTCGGCTTGCAAGAGTAATCGAGGGAAGTTGAATTGAAACTTGGGCTGGGCTTTAAAAAGCTTTGAACGTGAACCCATTAACTACTTTTTACATGGTCAAGCCTTGGCCGTGATCTTATTTAAGGTTATTTTGGCCAGTTTGTAACCTATTTTGACCGGGATTCGAGCGCGGACACTTCTACAACTTGGGATATCTATTTAAGAGACTCTTCTAATTATTTTTGAAAGATATATATTCTTTAATAAGCTTTTGGAGAGAAAAACTGTTGATGGTGGGTTTATGACAAAGGGTAAAAAGTCAATTTGGGTAATTTTCAGACCAAGGGTAAAATAGTCATTTTACACATCAAGGGAAAAAAGATCATTTTACAATTAGAGGTGAAAAGTCATTTTCATCAAGTTTTGGACTAGGGGCAAAATAGTCAGTTTACTAAAAAGTCAACCGAAAAGGGCACAATGGTCATTCTGGGATTTTATACTATTCTCGAATAAATGTGCTACAAAATGCATCATACCATCTAATTGAACAATCGCATTAAGCATAATTTCAAGTTGCAAACTTCCACGGTAGAATCTCTTGGAAATGTTATGTATGCACTGCATAAAAGTTAAGCATAAAATGCTAACAATAAATCTCATACAATTGAGAAACTCTAAACAAGCCATAAATATGGTCACGACATTAATAATATCGAAACTAGTGGTGCATAGCCAATAATCATGGCACTAACAAGTGCTAGCCTTGGCAAACCCTAGTCACACTCCCAACATCAATAAGTAGCGCATACATGTGCCAAAAGGCTAGAAAAAGCCAAAAAGAGCCAAAAAGTCGAAAAGCTAACAAAGCACGTGCCAAACAGGTCATAGCATCGCTAGCACTATGTCACGGGGTCAGTCCTTCGCCTCGACTTCTTCCGTGTGGCACTTGTCTAGAACTCCTTTACTAGATAAGTAAGCCTTCCCTAATGAAGTTTAGCACAACTTCAAGTGACTACTCAAGATCAAACTCACAAGAAACTCAAGAACAACTTAAGAACACTCAAGAACAAGGATGGATGTGAATGGAAGTTGTATGCTTGTATTGCTCTCCCAAACTTGGATGATTTACAAATGAAGGTGGCATCCCTATTTATACTAGTTGGGGATGCCAAGAATGTTCTAGAGAATTTCCTAGATCTTTACAAGTGTATGGCTAAGATCTACTTCTAGATTATTCTATATATATCCACATATATCTACAACATTCTATAATATTCTAAGAAAAGGACAAATAGTAGAAGATTCTAGAAAGGAAGGCTAGCCATTTAGCCAAAGGGCTAGCCAAGGTGGTGCACAAGGGTGAGTTAGCCATGTCTTGAGCCATTTGGTACACCCTTCTGACATTCTCCCCCACCCGAATTCGAAGACGTCCTCGTCGCATTGTACTTGTCGATCAGATCCTTGTGTTGCCAAAGTAAGTCTTCATGTTCCGAACTGGCTTCACTGTCTGGTTGATCTTTCCATCGAACAAGATATTCTTTGTAAACTCGTCCTGCTCTTGAGACACGTCTGTGTGACTCTATGCTTGAAACCTGCTTGTCTAGAGAGGTAATCATATTGAACGGATCCCTCTTGGTCACTCCTCTAGACTCATCATCTTGATCTGCATATTATGGCTTCAAGCAGCTGACATGAAAGACGGGATGAATTTTTATGTGACTTGGCAGCTTCAATTTATAAGATGCCTTGTCGAATTTCTTAGTGATGTGAAACGGTCCCTCGTACTGTCGAATAAGTCCCTTATGTACCTTACGAAGATCTTTGAACTGTTGTGGGTTCAACTTCAGCATTACTAAGTTGTCTTCTTCGAAAGATACGGGTCTCCTTTTTTCGTCTGCCCATTTCTTCATACGTTGAGAGGCTTTCTCCAAGTATGATTTGGCCAAGTCATGTTCCTCATGCAATTCCTTAGCAAACTGAAAAGCACCAGGGATCTTTCCTGTATATCCTCCAGCGAGTGTGTGAGGCTTAGAGATTGTTGGCCTGTGCCCAACTCAAATGGACTGTGGCCAGATGGGGCCATGGTGGGCGGATTTGCTCCAGGTTCCAACTCGATCTGATGATCCACCTTCTTCTTAGGTGGTAGTTGCTTGGGCAACTCTGCTGGCATCACATCCTGGTACTCTTGCAAAGCCTTTTGCACTTCCAACGGAACAACCTCGTCCCGTTCTTTGCTTTCCTCAAAAATGGCTGCTACAAAGGTTGGTTCTCCCTTCTGAACTCCCTTCTTCAGTTATAGAGCCGATAATGTGCTTGAGCAAGTCTCCTTGGTACGGGTGGCTGGGATCATACAAGGGGACTTCTCGTCACTGATGCTGACTACTCCAAGGCAGGGCACCACCGCTACTTTGGCACGATCCAAGAATTTCATCCCAAGGATAACTCTTAAATCGTTCATCTTCACCACCATAAAGTTAGTAATTCCTATCCAAGAACCAACCTTCATGTAGACCCCCTTGGCCGCTCCCTGAACCGCTACGACTACTGAGTTTACTGCCTTTATTGTGCTCGAGTCTGCCTCGACCTTCAACTTCAACCTGTCAGCTTCCCCTTTAGAGATGAAGTTGTGTGTTGCACCTGAATCGACCATGGCCTTGGTCTTTTGCTCGTTTAGACTTATGTTCACGTACATAAGTCCCTTACTTGCACTTTTCTTTGGTGCTGGTTGTTGCGCTCTGGGCTGGCTTTTGATTGCGCTTAACCGAATAGCTCCCAAGTGTGGGTCTTCGGTCTTCTCCTCCTGTTCCGCAATCAATGAGTTGAGCAGGTTTTTCTTTGGACAACTGTGAGCAAGATGGTCACCTCTACAAATGAAGAATTTCTTCGCACGGTTATCTTGCTTGCCTTTCCACCCATTATTTGATTTGGACCCTTCCCGGCTAGTTTGTGGCTTATCATGATAGCCTTTATTGTCTCCCCCACCCTTTTCTTCTTGAAATGGCTTGGATGAAGGAAATGGTACCTGAAACGGTGCTTAACGCGGTGGACAAGTCAGTAATACCTCTACGTTGTAGTTCCATAGAAGCCCAACGAGGTAATTCACGGTTAAAGTGGTAGAAGGGGTCCTCATCTTCCATTGTTAATATGTCTAACATAATTTAATTAAAGGGTTTGACATATTCGGAAATGGTACCTGAACACTTCAAATTTTGAAGTCTGTCCCGAGCTTTGTGCTCAACATTTTCTGGATAGAACATGGCCTTAACTTCCTTCTTGAATTCTGCCCAAGTAGTGATGGAACAGGTTCCCCTCTCAATTTCTGCGTATTTTTTTCTCCACCATAATAGAGCATCTTCAATTAGGTACATGGCCGCAGTGTCGACCCGTTCTTGATCATCATCAAGGCCCGTGGCCCTGAAGTACTTTTCCATGTTCCATAGGAAATTTTCCAGCTCATTGGCATCCCTTGCACCGGCGTATTCCTTTGGTTCCGGAACCCTCACTCTAGATGGTCTACGAACCGCACCTTCTCGGATCAGGTTCTTTAGATCATCAATTTGAGCTTGCAGCATCCTCACGTGTGCACCCATCTCTTTCTGAACGTCTCAAAAGAGACCTCCTTCGATTTCTCCAAATCTTCTATGGTAGCCCTTTGTTGATCCATGGCTTCCCCAAATTCCATGTTCAACTTTTCTACCATCTCTGTATTGGAAGACACCTTTTCTTCCAGTGATCCAACGCGAGCATCGATACGGGGGTCCACTAACCTATCCCGTTGTTTCTTTGCCTTCAGAGCATCAACGTTAGGAATAACAGTATTTTGAGCGTCTGAAGACATAGTGAGAGACCTTACCGAGAGTAGTGTGAACTTAGCTCTGATACTAGTTGTCACGGGTTCAGTCCTTTTCCTCGACTTCTTCCGTACGGCATTTGTCTAGAACTCCTTTATTAGATAAGTAAGCTTTCCCTAATGAAGTTTAGCATAACTTCAAGTGACTACTCAAGATCAAACTCACAAGAAACTCAAGAAAAACTTAAGAACATTCAAGAACAAGGATGAATGTTTGAATGGAAGTTGTATGCTTGTATTGCTCTCCCAAACTTGGATGATTTACAAATGAAGGTGGCATCCCTATTTATACTAGTTGGGGATGCCAAGAATGTTTTAGATAATTTCCTAGATCTTTACAAGTGTATGAATATGATTTACTTCTAGATTATTCTATACATATCCACATATATCTACAACATTCTAGAATATTCTAAGAAAAGGAAAAATAGTAGAAGATTCTAGAAAGGAAGGCTAGCCATTTAGCCAAAGGGCTACCCAAGGTGGTGCACAAGGGTGAGTTAGCCATGTGTTGAGCCATTTGGTGCACCCTTGTGACAGCTAGCATTGTGCTAGCTCTAGCGCTAACGAGTTAGCGTTGGCAAGCCCATGCTAGCATTCCTTCCTAGCTAACGCCATTACTAGCACCCCCCCCCTCTTTTGCAGCGCTAACTTTTCTATACCTTACTAGCAATATCATGGCTAGTGCCAGCACAATCCTGAGTCCACGACTCTACCAATTCCTACGAGAAACCAAATCATGGGGTTTTGGTCTGGCGATTATAGCAACATGTGGAGTGATAACACCCCATGATCTGGAAGTTACAATCTAGTGGTAAAGATGGAGCAGTTGATAAGATAATGGAATCGTGATTTTCCAGAAACTCCCAGGGATAATGGGCGGTTACACCATTATCCCCACGACTTCCACTACTCAATATCTTCACTACTTCCACTACTTTACAAGGAAATATACGTGTGTTCCCAAACTATTATATATAGGCTCCTTAGCCCATTTCAAAATAACAACAAGATTACAATTCTCATAACCTCTGTGATTTCTCTCAATAGTTATGCAACTCTACACATCATTCAACACACAGAATTCCTTCAACTTTCTTTGCTTCCCTCCCCTAAGATCAACCCATTTCCTTTCATCGTGACCGAAGCAGGGTGGAATGGCTACTATCGTGGTTTAGGTTTGTTTTGTACGATTTTGGTTTCCGAATCTAAACAAAGTACTTTTACAGTACATTGTTTTTCCTAAAATCAATTTTTAGGTACTAACAAGAACAAAAAGAGAAAAAACTAGGGTTTTGGAGCGTTTTCATCACCACAACTATTTGTTTTCAATTTTACCGTATGTATATCATGGTTTTCTCTAACTCCATGAGTAGCTAAACTTCTTATTGATTGAGGATGAATTTCAAGTCCTAATACATGATTTAATTTAGTATAAAAATCTATTTTGATTTCTTCACATGATTATCATTTGTTTATGCTATAAAGAATGTTCATGCTCTATTAATAGATTGTTTAGGTGGTCAACTAAATTGATTTATTAATTAATCTAATGCTAGTAACAAGTTAAGAGATAAGTGTAATAATCAAATTACTCATACACAAGTAGAGAACACGAGACCTTGCAGAGGGATTCTGTGGAACAATTGTGTGCATAAATAACACTAGTAAGTGGACCTTGAGCTAAGATTTTAACTGCTAGGATCAATCAATAAATTCAAAAATTATAAAGATTTCGACTAAATTACACCTAAAGTGAGCTACTACTATGTGGTTTGGATGAATAGAATCTGGTAGTCGAGACATTCCATATCCAGTGATATAAGGAATTTCAAGGATAACATTGATTTAGCTGTTATTCTGTGATTGGTGATAATCTATGATTAATGAAGAATATATGAATATACTAAATTAATGATTGTTTGGTAACAAAGAAGAATTCTTCGATCATACTTCTCTCAATTGCTTACAACTTAATTATTTTTGATCGTTCTGTTAATTATATTTAATCTAAAACAAAAACCCTTTTGTGATGTTTGACAACTGAAACACCTTTCTCTTCATGAAAACAAATGTTATTTTACTACTATATTATTCATTAGTAAAGTAGAGGATAAGTAAATTAATTTATGCACTTACAAAACGCATCAAATTTTGGCGTCGATGGCAGGGAGCAGTCGGTTTTAGTTGTTATTTATTTTCTTTTAGTTGTGTTTTCAGATTTATTTTTTCGTTTTTAACTTTGTTTTCTAGATTTTTGGTTTCAGGTACTTGATATCAGAAACCCAAACGTTGGGATTACCTAAGGTGTAGAATTCAAAATCGCAAGGGGACAATACTACAAAACCCAAGTTTTCTATCAAAGATCCACCTTTAGTAGAAATAGTGGTCATCCACCTTCGAAGAAGAATTTGTGAGAGTTGAATTGTCCATGTTTAGATTCGAAACCATTGTGTATTAACATAGCTGCACAGTGGAACTGAAGTTGAATATCATTCATCATCTACCTAAGTTCAAGGTACATGCAGATGAAAACCCAAATTGTCATCTTCAACAGTTTCTGAACACGATGACGAGTCTTATGCATGGAACCGAAGACAGTGAAACGGCTATGCTGCAAGCCTTTTTATTTTCATTGACATATTTAACATAAGAATGGTTGTATTATCTTCCTCCAGGGAGTATGACAACATGGGCGGATATGAAAAGATATTTCTAGAGAATTATTTTCCTGCTTCTAAGGCGACATTTATTCGTAAAGAGATTAGCGGTATTCTACATATCACAGGTGATGTAATTTTATATAGTGGTAAAAAGAGGTTCGATTCTCGAACTTGTGAAGGTAATGATTTTAGAAAATAATGATTCTAATTAATTCTAGAAAATTTCAGGAGTAAGAAAAAGACTAAATAACCTAAAGATTATTTTTGAATAATTTTAAAAATACTAGGAATCAGGAATCAGGTAATTCTAACAACCTATGTGATTAATTAGATAATTCTTTTTAAATTAATTGAAGCCCAAATAATTGCCAAAATTGGTTTTGTTATGCTAACAAACAGAGGTAAATCACAAGCATAGACTATCAAAATTAATTAACTAAGCATAATCCATCAAGCAAAAGCACAACTGTTGAAAGAAAACCGTTTTTACTATTTAAAACTATGCAATTCTAATTACAAAAGAATTATAAATAATTATTAGAAAATAATTAAATCAATAAAATTGAGAAAAATACCTTATCCATCATCCCAGTAAATAAACTTAGCCCATGGTGAAGGAAACTTGCTCAAAAGATCTTTTCATTGCTCAAAAAGTTGATTACAAGGTGAAATAATAGTGCAACAGCTGAACAGATACGTTTATAAATGTTGCAAGAGAGGGTTCAGCTGTAACAGAAAGTATTCTAAGCAACAAAGATTTGAAAGAATAGGCAACAGGAGCAGAATGTAACACTGGATATGCAACGTATATAGATGTTACAAGATCGTCTTCTTCAGTGATGGTGGATGAAGAACACGCCGGCCGGAGCAGCAGCAGGTCACCGGCGGCGACCGGAAGTGGCCGGAATTTCTTTGATTTCTTCTCTAGGTTTTCGTCCTCGATTTTCTTGGCTTCTCTTGGTTTATATAGATAGTAGAAACCCTAGAGAGAGTTCTAAACCTAATAGAACTCTCTAGAACTGCCCACAAATCCCAATCTTAATCGAATCATGATTCCGGCCAAATACATGATTTTCAAGCTGATTTTACGGGATCTTTTGATGTTTATGACTTGCGTGAGATAACTATGAGTGTTTAGAACAATCTGGAAGCAACAAAAACTTGTTTCTCACGCGAATTGAAAGTGGCCAGTTGATGCAGACGAATTCCGATCGATCCCGTGCTGAGTTGACTCGGTCAACTCGGGTTGACCGATTTGACTCGGGTTTGACCCGATTTGTCCCGATTTGACCGAGTTGACTCGAGGGTACCCCTTATCCACTTCTAGGGTGCCAAATAACACTTGTCCTTGGGGTGCCTTTATCACTTTTTGAGCCAATTTTTCCACAAATCTTTATTCTTCTACTGTACCTACAAAAGCATAAAAACACGTAATATTTGCAAAATCGAATACTAACTTAATAGAAACTAAGGTACAATTTAGACACTAAAATGTGTCTATCAACAGGCTAATCTCTTTTTGAATACTGGGAGAGGTACAAACGTTCGTTAACAAGCTCCCCCAGAGCAACGTCATGGCCTTACGTAGCAAGCCAGAAATACACTCACAACAACGATTGTTGTTGGTACTTCAAGAGATCAAGGGGACGACAAAATTCATGTCATCACCGATCCTCCGCCACCAAGGAGCCAACAACCTAATTTCGTCACTTATGAAGATATGGAAAGGCTCCTGCGAAATCATGGTAATGAAAATTCATCCTCATTTTATCAACACCATCCTCCTTACCCTCTCGATATCCAAAGGATCCCACTACTGAGAGGATATTCCTCTTCTACTTTCTCATTGTACGATGGGACCGAGAATGCCCGTGAATATGTCTCCCGATTCTTGAATTCGCTGGGAGAACATGAATACAATCATGTGCTATTTCTCAAGGAATTTCAAAATCTCTCACTAGAAGACACTTGGTACAACAATATTTCTCCCAACAACATTTCCAGTTGGACAGATATGGTCAGCGCCTTCTACAAGAAATATTTCTTCGTCTCCGAAAAAATCACTTTGTCAGATTTAGGGAGAATGTTCCAGAGGAATAAAGCGCACCCCAACGATTACGTGAAAAGATTCAGGATTCAGGATCTGGACTATCATGATCCAAACATGGTGGAACATCACTTGGTGGAATTATGCATCAACAGTATGATTCCTTTCTATCATGCTCTCTTAGAAAATTTACGCTTTTATACTTTCTCTGAGTTACATGAGGCTGCAAAACGGTCGGCAACAACTTCTCATTCATTACTGAAGAGAACGAGACCTACAAGAGAAGAAATTCGTGGGGATACTCGTGGAAGCCGACGGATGGTCAACAAGCAATATATCGTTCAACCATTGATAGGCGCCGTCAGCAACGAATGAGCCAAGAGGTAAGCTTCGTTTCAGCAAGAGTCACAAACCAAACGCTCCCGCTCAACTCTAGCCACATCCTCGGTGCAAGTGCAAAGGTTAAGCCATCCAAAGGAAAGGCAAAATCTCCACGACTGCAACAATAACAACAAACACAACAACATGAATAAGATGTGAAACTGAATATAATATACTTGAGTTGTTAGAAGCATGGATAGAAGTCGGTGTCATCCAGCAACCACATGTACGACGACCATCGACGGCCCAGGAAATGTCACATCCAAAATATTTGTTACTTCCACCAGTTCATCAATCATCCAACCATTGAATAAAATACCTTGAACGTATCTTCAAAGAAAAGATAGAATCATACGAACTACAATTAGGAACTGAAAGAGACCACAAGAATCCTCTTCCTATTAGAAGATTCACTCTCTTTGAAGGATCAACCAGTCAAAGAACCCAATCCCTGATGGAGCACATGTGCGAACTTCTCTACCTTTCAAAGGAGCAGCATAATAATATTTTCATTTCCTCAATCGTGTTGTATCCGACAAAAGCTTACTTCCTAACGAAGATGCTCATGTTCAAGTCAAGACCCCTTTGGAGGACATGATCATCATGAACAATTAGAGACATGGCTGGGACTCCTCACCACTTCTCACCTTAAAGGTGACAAGTTTGGAAGAACATTAATCGATGCCAACATGGATATCAATGTTATCACTATCAAGGTTCTCAGGGACGCAGGGATTCATCGGCGAGAGACCACTCACTCCCCGACCATGATTAAAGATTCTGAATGAAGATCTAAAGACCCTTATATATATGTTACTCTCGAAATAAATATAGGTGACACTCAAACGAATGTAAAATTCTACATAGTCATGGAAGATCCAGACTACGAGATGATTCTGGGGCGCCCATAAATCCACAACAACAATACGGTTTCCTTGTCATCATCAAAACTTGGAGACTCAGTCAAAAATTGGAACTCGACCAAGTAGGTTCTATCCAACATCTATCTTTTCAACTAGTTATCCCACGTCCCGTCAAGGCTTGAGGACTTGGTCCAGAAATCATCCCTATAATGACTAGACGATGTGAATGGGAAGCTGATCCGTATTTTCAATATTTTATCAAGAGGATAAGAATCGTTTTTGGCGAAAGTAAAAAGATTAGTAGATTATTTATGAGTCAAGTAGTTTCTAACCATGAAAATGAGTGTTATGTACAATTCCCAATTTTCCTAAGGAAAAGTTGTACAAATTAAATATTAAAGTCTAGTCCTTTTCAGGTTGGAGATACGGTCCTAAAAACTACTAAAAGTACACGACTCTCTGGATCAGTTCCTCCATCCATTGAAGAAGAACCTTACATAATCACTTAATCTATATTTGGTGGTTATTACAAGCTCATCAACAATGACAATACAAAAGGGCTAGTGATACATGGCAAGTGGTTCAAAGCTTTCAAGGCTTAAACAATCTACTATCAATTTCTCAATATTTCTCTATTTTCATGCAATATTTGTAATTCCACCAAAATGATTGTAATATTTCTGCATTCATACTTAGGGTTTCGAGTTTATCAATTAAACAAAATATCATTATCTTTGAAAAGAAAAATATCTTGCAAACCACTTGTCATAACCTACCTACTCAAAACCCCAAAATAAAACCATTAAATGTTCTATATCTTAGGAATGCATAGAAATTCAAAATTAAATCTAAAAGAAGTCTTTAAAGACTGGCTCAGTTCATTCAGAATATCTTTTTTCTACCCTTTCAAGATATTCTGCCGCAAGCTTCAACTCCTGAGAAATCCATTCAACTCCCAGATGACGACGAAGCCAAGTAATGTCAAGACCGGAATTCTCAACTTCCTCTAAAGCTACCTCCCATTCCATGAGAACAACATCATAGATTTAATTATGGGGAAGGGAGACCATCTCATTATGGTTGGCAGCAAACCAGACACATCCCTGTCCAAAAAACGGTAATTCTTAAAATTACCCATGAAGAAGTGACCGAACTACCTCCATATCTTGGTATACAACTCAGCATAAATATATGGAATAGTGAATCCTCCAACACGCGAGTATCCATAGTTATACCTATCAAAGTAGAATTCAAATCTAACACCCGCATTAGGGTATTCAGTTGGCACATTATCTGTTATACTGTTGTTCCGCATATCAACGTCATTTGAAGCATCATCTTCAACAAGCATGCCAGAGGGAGTCCTCTCATCATTTTAAGTTGGGAAGAGGATGTTACCCACATCACAGTCCATGGTAACTTCCAATCCCTCATTATCAAGAACATCTCTCTGTTTTTGACCATTCCTCCCCTAAAAGTAGAGAGCTTACGGGCATAATAGGTCAGAACATCTCAAATACCAAAAATTTGAGAATGGATAATATATATCCATTAATAACATATACGTTCATTACAAAGTGATGTGGTGGTAATATGGTCTGGGATCATTACAAGATGTTTTACAAAAATCATGTCATAAACGTTTTTGCACTGCCTCCTGGAAACTCTGAAGCTGGCGACAATTGGTGAAGAATCTAGGAATGAGTTATATACCAAAGGTTTTGAATGGATGTCTACTGCAACATGATAAAAGTGCACATTTATCGGATAAACGAGTAAATAGTTATGGCCGAGACGGTAGGCGATGTTACATCTGAAAAATTATCAGAGTTTTCCTGGATTCTTCCTGAATTTTACTGCCAGGTCAATTTGACGCCCCAGATAGGTTCAAAACCTTGATTTTTTTCATAGTACGACATACAAAATTCTTTTCAAATCAAGATATTAGGGTACACTATCAAAAACCACCACCATATGAAGATTCTACAGCGTTTTTTTCCCAAGCATTATACTTCTGAAATTTTTTAACAACGAAAATATATAAAATTCTTCATAAATTTGTGTATGGATATGCTTATATGAGAATTAAAGGAGTCTACATGTTCTATCATGACCTCAAAGATAAGAAAATTACTTAAGATTGTTCAAAGGTAACAGAGGAGTCTGGCGTCAATTCATCTTTACCATTTACTTCTTCATAACATTAGTATGTTCAGATTTTTCATAGAGTTCATCAGTGCGGGACGCTTCTTCATTCTTTTCATCCCCAAATTTATATTTTCCTTCTATACTTAATGTGTTTCCCGAAGCCTCAGAAGCATCGACGTGGTCAACATGAGTATCCAGACTCATATACTACATAAAATATCGTGAGATAATAAGTACACTCCAATTCAAAAAATACACAAGGTTATATGAAGTTATAAGCGAAAGGATCACTTTGTTGCGGGCTGAACCATACTTCCAGTAAGAATCATTTGTAGCCCTTTTCTCACAAACTGGGGACTATCATTAAAAAAAAATAGTGTCTACTAGAGGGCGCACCAAATGTATATGCTGCAAGAAGTAAACCAATAATTCGAGTCATGATAACCATACATTTAATTTGAGTCAAGAATATTAAAGAAGATTATTACCTGATTCGTTGCGTCAGTAATAAGCTTCCGTTTAACTTCAATGGTCTTCTTCAAGTTTGGCCGACGAGCTGTAATACTCTTGGAAGGAATACCACGTACTACCAAAAGAAGTCCTGATATGAACTTTATGAAACGATCTATCTCTACATTCCAGAAATTCACATATATAACCGACAACCTTGCATTTCTACCAGAACATAAGAAAGTGAGACTCCTTCATTCGATATGAGGAACATCCAAATTTTTCTTCAATTCTTCAACAGAAGGCGCTTCAATACAACCATGGGGGACCTCTTGGTCAAAACCCATCTAACGGGGTGCGATCATTGTTATACTCCTGCACTGAGTAGTCTCATAGACTAAGGGCAAGGATATAACCTGGAGTACAAATATTCATAAATATAACTTGGCCAGTTGTTGATGGTGGATTTTTGAAAAGGGCTAAAATCCTAAAGTTGCCCTCTTCACGGCAGCAGCAACATTAGAATATCCGTCCATATTTCTGACTTTATATCAAACATGAAATATTATATTTTTACATATATTACGCAAGAGAATTAAGAATACAGTCCCCAAAAATAGCTACATGCGTTATACATAAATCCCGTAGTCTCTCTAAATATATACATATATTTATTCCTTATCGAACTAGTCTCAAGTCGCATAACTTCCACGGCTGAATTCCTTGAACTTATTTCGAATGCGCATCAATGTTCAAACAACATCAATGTACTATTACACGCAATATGAGACAATGTCCAAATGGTCATGTTCCTGGGACTAACTAATGCTCTGACCTCTAAGAGGCATCCTATCTTAATATCATGTACTCAGGACGTGAATATTTCTTGGTTTAGGCTCGTCTTGTACGATTTTGATATCTCAAACCTACAGAAAGTTCTATTTTTATTAAATTTATTTTTCACCCTAAAACAATTGGCGACCACATAAAGAAATCGAACTTTTGATTACAAATCCAATCTTTCAATTATTCAAAATGGTGGATTTTAGGTCAGGATCAGTAATTACTCCTAATCCTAATTCTGGTAATACCGATAGTGGCGGATCTGAAGCTACTCCTGCTACTACCAACACCACTTCTAGCGCCACCACCACATCTTCTTCTGGTAACGCTATTGTCTAGTGTATCGGAGACACTCAAACTCTGCTCAAAATAGTCGATCTGATGCAAAGACAGAAAACTCTGTCCAAGACACAAGCAGACATGGCTACCACTCAAAATAAGGTACTTACTTTTCTCAAGACCCTAATGGAGAAACTTTCCCCAAAGTAACATCATCGCCTGACAGAGCAAGCCAAAGATGCTCTCACAATAACGACTGGTGTGGGTACTTCGAGAGCTCAAGGGGATGATGAAGTTCATGTCCTCCCTGATCGTCTACCACGAAGGAGCCAACAACCCAATTTTTTCACTCGTGAGGATCTGGAGAGACTCCTGCGAAATCATGGTAAGGAAGACTCATCTTCATTTAATCAATACCAGCCTTTTTACCCTCTCGAGATCCAAAGGATCCCACAACTGAGAGGATACTCCTATCTTACTTTCTCATTGTACGATGGGACCGAGAATGCCCGTGAGAATGTCTCCCAATTCTTGGAATCGTTAGGAGAACATGAATACAATCATGTGTTATTTTTTAAGGAATTTCAAAATCTTTCACTAGAAGAGCATACACTTGGTACAACAATATTGTTCCCAACAACATTTCCAGTTGGAGAGATATGGTGAGTGCCTTCTACTAGAAATATTTCTTCTTCTCCGAAAAAAATCACTTTGCCAGATTTAGGAAGAATGTTCCAGAGGAATAACGAGCACCCTAACGATTACGTGAAGAGATTCAGGATTCAGGATCTGACTGTCATGATCCATACGTGACGGAATATCAGTTAGTGGAACTCTGCATCAATAGTATGATTCCTGTCTATAGTGCTATCTTAAGAATTTACGCTTTGATACTTTATCTGAGTAACATGAGGCCGCAAGACGGTCGACAACAAACGCTTCTGCCTTACTAGAGAGAGCGAAGCCTAGAAGAGAAGAAAGTTGTGGGGATACCCGTGGAATCTGACGAATAGTCAACAAACAATATATTGTTCAACCATCGATAGGCGCCGTCAACAACGAAGGAGCCAAGATGAAAGCTTCGTCTCATCAGGAGTTAAAAAACAAACGTTTCCCTTCAACTCCAGCCACGGCCTTGGTACCAGCCCAAATGTTAACCCCATCCCAAGGCACGACTACAATAAGAGAAAGATATAAAATCGAACCTAACCTTTCCAGACTTCATTTTTCCCATGGAAGAAGTCCTTGAGTTACTGGGAGTCTGGATACAAGATGGAGATCCCACCTGTACGACGCCCACCAAAAGTTCAGGAAATAAAAGATCCAAAATATTATCGTTTCCATCGGTTCATCAACCACCCTACCAGCGAATGTAATGGTCTGATCGTGCATCTTCAAGGAATAGATAAAGTCAGGGAACTAAAATAGGTATTCACAAGAATCCCATACCAGCGAATGTAATGGAATGAAGGTATTCACAAGAATCCCATACCTTTCAGAAGCTTCATGCTCTCCAGAGAGCCCATCAACCAAACAGTTCAATCCCTGATGGAGCGCATGTGCGGGCTTCTTTACTTCTCAAAGGCGCAACACAAAGATATTTTCAACGCTCCCAATCATGTCATGTCTGACAAATGTTTATCTTCCGTTGAGGATACCTCCACTCGAATCAAGGCACACTTGAAGGATGTGGTCTGCATGAACGATGAAAGACATGGATGGGGACTTTTCACCAATGCGTATCTTAAAGATGTTGAATTTGGAAAAACATTAATTGATGTTGGTATAAATGTCAATATTATCACCGTCCACACCCTCAAAGCCGCATGGATCTCTCGACAAGAGGCTTCGTCTTACCAAGACGGTCATAGACCCTGAAGGAACAATCAGAAATATCTATGAGAACATCACCCTCGCAGTAAAAGCGGAAGCTACTCAAGCAGACACCAAATTTCATATCATCAAACAAAGCCTCAATTATGACATGACCCTGGGACGTGCATGATTTCAATGTTCAACAACTCACCTGGCATCTTCACCGGCCATTCCATGTGAGTAGAAGGTCCTCCACCTAAAGAAAAATATAGCGTCAATAAGGACTCACCCCTATACCTAGAGGAATATAAATTTCTCAAAGCCATGGAAAGGGATCAAACACCAACTGAGATCACACCATCATATGCTGATAGGTATCGTATTCAAGTAGCTCTTACTTAATTTGTTTTTCTACCTTTAAAACTTCCTCATTTATCATAAGACTGGGGACTGGATCTTGCCGGAAGGATCAATTATGATTTAGCCAAGCACTATGAGTGGACTGTTGTTCCAGCTCAATACTTGAACAGATGGGTAGGGACCATCTCCGTCCTCGACGAGCCACCAGAGTTCTCAAAATAATTTTCTCTCATATATGATCCAAGAAATACCAAGAAAGAAGTTTATCCTTATAAACAGAAAATTTACAGAACCAGGGTGATCAACACTGTAATAAAAAGACGCATTTTTGACATTCTGTTTGCAACATTATAAAATATGTCAAAAAAGATATTCATTTATGACGTATTATGCATCGCATATATATTGTGTTAGCTAAGTCCCAAAATAGTGGGAACCTACAAATTTACAACACCTATGTTGACGACGTAAATAAAATTTAAATTAAATAAAATTTTAAAATAAATAAATAAGCTTTTTTATGTTTTTAAATGTGTAAAAAGATTTCTCAAAAAATATTAAATTAAAAAGAATTTTCTATTGTGGTAAATGTTACAAGTTAACTCATTTTTTCATCCAAATCTCGCTTTTGATTGGTCAATAAATTTTCCTTGAAAAAAAGATTTAGTCAACAAATAAGTTACCACGTGCGATCAAAAATTACAAAACAAAAAAAAGTAATAAACCGCCCACTTTTGTTTCCACCATATTCATTTGAGAAAAAGAATTTGGCTTTCCATATATACGTAGAGTAACCCTAAAATATTAATTAGCCATCTTCTTCTTCTCTTTTTCCTTCTTCTAAACAGATCGATATTTTTCAAAAATAGCTATAACCACCACCATCAAATCTTCTTCTAATAGATTCAAAATATTCCTCACACAGTAAAAGGCAATTCCTTTCTGTTTTTGTTTCTTTTTGTTTTGATTTTATGTGCATTGTACGGCTATATCGCTAGTGCGACAGGAAAACATTTTCATGGAGAAATTGGACAAAACTATATATTATAACAAGGTAAGTTATTGGTATAACCGCACAAACTTTTAAATTTTTGATGCTGTTTTTCTTTTGTTTCTTAGACACAGTTTCTATGTTACTTAAGATTATTTAGATTTTTGGTTTTTTTTTTTTTTAAAGTAATCAAGAAAACAAAAAGAAATGAAACATAAGAATACTCTTAGGGCTAAGGGCACCCATAATCATGCGATCAGACTAAAAGATCAAAGATTAAAAATTTTAGTCTTTGGTCCGGCCCAAGAACAACCGTGTATAGTCAGGTGATGTTCAAGCAATGCACCTGTTGTTTAGCGGTGTCGCAGCATAACGCTTGTTGAGACGGACAAAATCCTAGGATAACGCTTGCTTGAGACGGTCTCCTAGCGTAACGTTTGGTGTGGGACGGAATCTTAACGTAACGCCTAGTTTTGGAGGTATCCTAGGATCACGCCCGAGAGACGGACGGTATCCCAGAATAACATCTGATGGGGCTGTGTCCTAGCGCCCCGCCTAGAAAACCCAAGCGGGGCACTAGAGTACCGCTCCATTACTTACTTAATTTGCTTACTTTTTTTAATCTGGGTCTTACTTAATTTGCTTAAGTATAACAATATGTTTAGTATCCATTACATTAGCTTAACACTGTTCCATTTAACAACACTAATCCATTAATTTGCTTAAGTATACCAATACTAATCCATTACACTTAGCTTAGTTAAGAACACGTTAATGTATTAAGCCCACATCATTAATTTTCTTATACAATGCTTAAAGGATACATTTAGCTTACTGTTAGTGTACTTAATTCATCCAGGCGGACTCCTAGGGCCTCGCTTAGAAGCGAGCGACGTCTTAGCGCCTCGCTTATGTATAGGCGGAGTGCTAGCAGCACGTTTGATGATAGGCGGCATGCTAGGATACCGCTCAGTTAGAGCGGTATTCCAGCGTCACGCTTGGTGGTGGGCGTGATCCTAGTACCCTGTTTCATCAGACGGACTCCCAGAATAACGCTTGATCTGGCGTACTCCTAGCTTACCGCCCGTGTTTCTGAGCGTTGTCCCAGGACAACGCTTGGCTTCGGGAGAATCACTACAACACCGCTTGAGGCTAAGCGGTACACTACGACCCCGCTTGTCTAAACAAGTTTTAGTCAGAAAAAATTCCTATTTCTAGTCAGCTACAGTGGATTTCGGCGATTATCCACTAAATATAATCGATCCACTGCGCTTCAAATTTTCGGACTAAAGATCACTTTTGATCTTTAGTCATCCTTTTAATCGCATGATTGTGGACGCTCTAAGAGTTGATTATATAATCGGCTTTCAAATGGGTATTCTTTCTTTAAAAGTTGAATATATTAATCATTATTGGTTTGTATACATGGGCTTTTTGTTTTTTTTTACCGTCTCTGTATGTGGAATTCCTTTTACAGGTGAACAAGACAACTAATCCTTCCATAGATAAAAGAATAGATCTGAGTCTAATTCCTAAGATCCAAAGTGAACTTAAACTCAAAGAACAGATTACAGATCCAGAGCAACAACTATGAGGATTGGAAATAAAATTTGATTGTATTGTTAAGTGAAACCAGTTTAGATCTAAAATATATGAAAATTTGGTTTAAAAACTTGGATTTGTAAAAGGTTTTATTTATTCAATTGTAATTTTTGTTTGTTTGAAGGCTGTTATTTTTGTTTACTGGAATTATACGATCATTTTTACTTATTCGTGTTCTAATTATCCAATGACATACTTTCTGCTAATAATTGCACAAATCTATTTATCTTAATATTGTCAATCCTAAATATGTAATATATTATAATAAAAAAATGTCAAATATAAAATTTATTAATAATGCGCTAAATAAATAAATAAATAATTTAATAGTAAAATAGTAAAATGAAAAAAATAGTTCAAATGGCATATGAATTATTTATGATGCAAAAATATAATTGTGATAGAAAATGTATGCTAGAAAAACCCCTTGGCATAATTGATATTAAAAGCGTCGAACGGATTATTTGTGACGCCTCTTTTTGTAACACACTGACCAACAGATAAAAAATATCAGGAATTTTTTTTTGACACAAAATCAAATATTTGTGACATTATTTTTCATTGCAAAAACCATGTTTTATTATAGTACAAGCCTAATGCTATCCGGGTGGGATATTTAATCCTTAAAGCGTTAAGGCGTCGTCATTCCTCTAACTAGGAAGGACCGTATATAATCAAGGCTACTCCCGGTGGTTATTACAAGTTGATCACCACAAAGGTTGAACCTATTTCAGTGGCCATACAAGGCAAATTTCTCAAGGCTTTCAAGGATTAAACACTTTGTTACTGCCTTTTCAATATTCACATGTTTCGTACAATATTTATAATTCCTCCAAAATGCTTGTGAAATTTCTGCATGCACCCTTAGGATTTCAATTATATAATCAAGTAAAAGTGTCGTTGTTTTAGAAAGAGTATATTTAATGAATCACTTACCAAAACTCATTTAAAAGACTCAAAAATATTCTGAAACACACAAAGATTCAAAATCAAAAGAGCCTTCAAAAGGTAGCTCCATTCCCTCAGAAATATATTTCTTCTATCCTAAGCCTCAAACCTCCAAACAGCCTCTCAACCCTACTCCTAGGTCCGAAAACCTCATTTAAGTTTGGAAATATACATAAACAAAGGAATCCTACCAGAAAATAAAGTTAATGCCTATGCCAAGACAACCAACTGGCGCAGTTTCTGTGACACCGCCTTGTGGAGTATCATGCTCAGTAGATGCTTCGGGAGAACCTCACCCCACGGCTCTGGATTAAAAAAAAAAAGAATAATGTCAGAACCATGACTCCTGGTAATATCCATCTTTTCATCAACTACTTCATCTTTATTTTCAAGTCACGCATCCCTAAAAGTAGAAAGGGTACACGCATAGAAGGTAAGAACATCCCAAACATAAAAAAATTTGAGCATGGATAGTCTGATTCACATTAAATATCTATTATTAGCATATACATTCATTGACAAGTATTTTTGATGGTAATATATAGTCCAGGGTCATTACGAGATATTTTGAAAAAACCTCGTCAGCAACGTTTTTACACTGCCTCCTACAAACTTGAAATCTGGGGATAATTGGTGAAGGATCTGAGCGTGAGTCATATACTAAAAGTTCCATATAGATGTCTACTACAACATACTAAAAGTGCATATCAATCAGATAAACGAGCTAAGAAGTATGGCCGAAACGGTAGGCTATTACAGCTGAAAACTGTCAGGATTCTACAGGATTCTTCCTGAATTTTACTGTCAGGTTGTTTTGACACCCCAGATAAGCTCAAATGCTGGATTTCTTCCTAATATGATGTAGAAAATTCTTTTTTGATCAAAATATTGGAGTCAACCGTCGTAAACCAATATTGTATGGAGATTCTACACCAGTTTTCACAGGCAGTATATTTCTAAAACTTTCTGACGAAAAAAATTGATAAAATATTTCTCAAGTCCATATATAGATTTATGCATCCAGTCATCTTAGGGATATGAAGATATTAATGCAAGTTCATAACAATAAGGATACTAAAGAAAGTCTTGGCTCTATCATAACGTTCATACTAAACACGAAAGTGTTTAACTCTGGAAAAATAACTACGAAACCTAAAGTATGAAAGACAAGATACTATGCACTACGATAAACGAAGTATGCTGAGAAGTCTAATCAGAAGACTGGGAATCAGAATCATATTCGTATTCATCGTCACCCTCTTCGTCCGATTCATGCTCATCCTCCTCTTCTTATGGGTCTTCTTCGGAGTCTTCTTTTGGGTCTTCGTCAGGATCTTCTTCCGAGTCTTCTCCGGGATCCTTGTCATCTGCAGGGTCAACAAAACCCATCTTCTTATCAACGTAGTCATATTCAGCACATTCAACTTCAAAGTCAGCTTGAGCTAATCGCTCTGATATCTCATTTAGGGGAAACGACTAAAGTTCGTACTCCATGGGCTCCTAGTCAAAAGGGTATTCATATATATCAGAATCTGAAGCTAAACATCAACATTAATATTTTGATCATATCTATTTGTCTGTCTAATCCTTGCATTCATCTAGAGGAGTTGTTTCTGCCGATAGATCCGAAGTTCTTCATCCTCAATCTTTTTCTCTTTAATTCTTCATGGCGCCTAGATTCCTCCTCCACATTAATCACGAACATGAGATCAAGAGCATACCCACAAGCTACTCTCAGGTGATTGAGAGGCATGCCCCGTATACGAGCCTTGTAACTTTACCCAATGAATCATTAAGTATGGATTTTACTTATTCAAGAGATTTCATCTTCGCTCTTTTGTCTCTATGGTTTGCTTTCTTACCCGAGGAGTCAAAATCACGATTTTGATCAGGAACTGCCATGATATACTCAAACAAAACCAACAAGACATTTATCACTACATCAACATCAAAAGAGCAATATACAAGAATAAAATTAAGAAAAAAGAGCTCTGGCTTACCTGGTTAAGCTTACTGATATTATTATTGTTGACATCTACTTCACCTTGGAAGAAAAAAATGGCGCTAGGGTTTGCTTGAAAAGCAGTGAAATTGAATCAATGATAAAATATTAACTATATATCAAAATTATAACACAAACATAAAATGAAATAGAGACAAAGATATTACGTGGTTCGGTCGTCTCGACCTATGTCCACGGAGAAACCCATAAGGGTGAATTATATTGATCATCAGAATATTCTGAGATAAGAATTACAATTACATTTACATTCTATTTATAGAGTTGAGAAGATGAAAAATATATTACTAATTAATATCTGAATATCCTTAATTAGGAAACTAAAATATTACACATATATTCTAAATATTTGATATTTATTCTTCACGTGCACATACGAACAATCTTTTTCACAGTCACTTGACTTCTATTCATCTCCACGGTCACCTCAGCTCACTCATGAGAATACACGAACACAATTATCCAACACCCACCCTCAAGTTGGATACAAATTTTTTTTAATTTTTTTTTTAAGTGTTCAACTTGAATTTTTTTTATTATTATTTTTTATTACAATGAATGACTAAAATAAAACTTAGTGATGAAATGAAAATTTTATTTTCGTCTTAAAGAAAGACATAATAAATATGATTCATTTGAATAAAACTAAGCAAGCAATGATCATAAGAATACACCACCAATAGAGAAAACTGGTAGGTGTAGTTAAACAAATGACGATTTCATCCTAAAACCCATAAAGATGAATATTTAGAATAAAGATGGAAATAATTATGAACCATATTTTCAGAAATATGAATATGATACTTTTGGAAATAACTTGATTGCCGGAGATGGTAAAGTATTGCAGAAATTGACTAGTAATTCTAGAATTTTCTCCTAGACAAAAATTGATGAAAATTCAGTTGTGAAAAGATCATGTTGATTATAATACTTGATATTAGACAACGATTTTGCAATGAAAATCGATGATAATTGATAAGGATCATGAATCGATTGATAAACAAAAGATAAAAAAGATTGAAATACCAAGATCCAGTTCTTTGTAAAAAGAAAGATTCATGCTATATGAAACTAAAAGCATCAGAAAGAATTGATGTGAATTATAAAAAAGATTTGATATAAGAGATGAAATAAGACATCTTTTGATGATGCCGAAATAGACAGACAATTGTTGGTACGAAAAAAAACTACGCTACACCAACAAGTCAACAATGAGGATAACAATCAATTAAACAATCTTTAAAGTGATAATGACAAGGTTATTAAGAAACAACAGCACCTCTGAATCTGATGTATGGAGTTAATGAGATATATGGTAAGTGGGTTATATAGGATGGATGAAATCAGTGGCTTGACTGAAAAAGTAAACAAAGACCAAATCTTCGTTTTGTGTTCAATCTTAATCCAATGATCAATATTTGCAGTAATCATGAAAATCAACCACGAGTAGAGAATGCTTGTTAAAATAAATGACGACATCTCACATCGTACCAAACTGATGATTACAAATAATCTTTGATAATATTTCAAAAGGAAATGTTTTGTGAAGGCAGGCATTTCCAAAACGAGAAATATATTATGGAATGAAATTGAACGTTCTTGACTAAAATAAACAAAAATATCGAGATATAAAGAAAATATATTCTTGTGCACAATAAAGATGCACGAGAAGATGACTCAAAGTATGACATGCCATCGCAAATACATGATTTACTATATCGACGGTAAAATGATCAGTCAAATATTTGAGGAATATATTAGCTCATAAAAATAGAAGCAAGATGAGTTAACTATAGATGTAAAAAGAAACAAGATCCTAGGATGTTAAGGAATCAACGACAGTTGATGATGGCTTCTAGAGTACTAGCAATGAACTTGTTAAAATAGCAGTGAACTATTGTTCAATAATAACAACACTGACCAAAGCAAAAAAAAAACAGTGGGTGTTGCAGAATACAATTTATCAAGCTGAAAAATATTGATAGAAAGAACATAATTTAAACCATTTGTGATAATCAACTTAGCAAACAAATGATTTAATCCAGTAGATTTGATGGAAAATAAAAGTAAAGTTCCATAAGTAAAATAGAGTTATTATAGAAGATTAGTAAGAGTCAATAAAAAATGATATTGAAAAAGGAAATAAAAATAGGAAGTTGAATGGTCTCTGCAATCTATGAACAAAACACTGAAGCAGCATAATGGTCTTCATAGACGAAACAAAAACTCAGCTAATGAATATGATTAAAAGAGATAACAGTTAGTCAGGAAAACATAGTAATGGACGTCTAATTGTCTAGGAGAGTTTTCGTGAATGATAAACTACTTTTGGAAATAAAATTGTAAAAAATCATGTATTTTCGAAAATAGAAGATATTATAGAAAATAAAGGAAGATTTCGAGAGAAAAATAAAATTTATTCCTAGAATAATAGGAACCATCTCGGAAAGAGACAACTTTCCATAATCCAAAGACGTGTGAAACTAATATTGTGATCCAAAAATAAGAACACGAATGACGGACAAATTTGATTGATTATCCGTTACGAGATTATAGAATACGGTAACGTCACTTAACTTTGTAACAAAGTAATAATTGTTGATCCAATCTCGCATTTGAGAATTGAAGAATTGGAGTACCATCATGCGTAAATAGTGGAGCTGATTTGTATTTTAATGAAAACCCAAATTTGTGCTTGTTTGGATCTTGAATTAGATGAAGAAACATCTGACTTAGATGTTTGATGTGTTCACAATAATCAAAGTGAAAATTGGTTATTTATCCATATCAATATAACTAAGTCAACAATAACTTAGTCTTGTGAGTTGTGAATCATTTAATGATGATCACTAATATTCACCCAAGAATTTGGATTTTGATTAATAAAATCATAATGAAACAAAAATGACTATATGATTTTTATAGTCAATATAAATATGATTTATTTAAATTGGTGAGCGATCCATATCCCAACCTTTCAGAGATAAAAGAAAATAATTTGATAATCTGTTGAAATCATAGCTCGGTCAACAATCATTTGGGTCGAGAATGACTCATCAAAATTTAGGAATTGAGATTTAGAAAAATAGTTTCAGATCATGATAAAAATGAAGTGATGATTTGATTGATCAAAACTGAGATAAATTCTTGATTCATACTTCTTGAATGATTAAGTCCAATATTAGAAGATTAAGAGTTTCAACAAGTTCCTTTGAACTATATTAAAAGAAACTTGAAGATGATTAACAAAAACTGATTTAATAGATTAGTTCGAAACTGACAAAGGTCTCAAACAGAAAATCAGAAGTAATATTGACTGACGGAGAAAATAATTAAGAGAATTAGGAGTTTATTTTTCAGAAAGAAAATAAATAAATGATTTGTAAAAAATAAAATATAATTGTTGGTGCAAAAACTAAGATAAGCCAACATATAGGTCAAATGTTTGATCGAGAAAGTAAGTCTTCGATGTGAATACAAAAAATTCAAGAATAATAGATTTGGTAAAACCTCTGATGAGAAATAATTATCAAGAACACCGATATGAAAACAAATGAAGATCGACTATCATAAGAAATCAGAGACCATGAACAATAAAATAACAGTAGAAAGCGGAAGCAAAACGGATCGAGCATTTCTGCTCTGATACCATCTTAAATTTTGATATGTAGATCAAATTCAAGATGTATATCATTCATATTAGAAAACAGTGAAATTAAATCAATGATAAATATTAAACTATATATCAAAATTATAACACAAACATAAAATGAAATAGAGAAAAAGATATTACGTTGTCCGGTCGTCTCGACCTATGTCCACGGAGAAATCCATATGGGTGAATTATATTGATCATCAGAACGTTCTTAGATAAGAATTACAATTACATTTGCACTTTATTTATAGAGTTGAGAAGATGAAAAATACATTACTAATTAATATAAGAATATGCTTAATTAGGAAACTAAAATATTATATATATATATTCTAAATATTTGATATTTATTCTTCACGTGCACACACGAACAATCTTCTTCACAGTCACTTGACTTCTATTTATCTTTACGGTCACCTCGGCTCACTCATGAGTATACACGAACACAATATTCCAACACTTTTAATATTATCGAGATATGCATATATGTATATGATATACGAGAAAAATTAGGAAACCCTAGTTTTACCTAATAACGGAACGAAGACCAACTCGTTAGCAACATCCTCTTTTGTTGGCAGCGTACTCGAAAACAGGGAGCGGGTTTAATCTTCTCCAGCAGAACGTACTCAAGAAACAAACCATCCCAAGCTTGAAAGCGCACTCGAGGACCAATCCTCCCTCGCTCAACAACGAACCCTTGAAGCACTTTCCTCGCTTAGCTAAAGACGCCACAATATACTCGAGGAACAACAGTTCATGTCAACAACGTCCTCGAGGAAGCAGTAACCCTTCAGCGTTCTTTAGGAGCATGTCTTTCTCTTGCCACGACGTACTCGAGGGAACGACAGTTTTTGTCACCGGCGAGTACTCGGGGAGTTGCAGTCTCTCGCTATTGTCTGCTCGCAAACAAAGAAGAATAGGGGAAGAAAGGAGGTGGCGCCATGAATTAGAGATGGAGGATATATATAAGCGTGAATATAAGGGTCCTCACCCTTGTTGGATTAAGAGACCAAGGCAAAGCCCAAGGAGTCTTAGCGCCATCAACGCTTCCTTATTACTCACGAATTAGTCCTCACGATATTAATAGTAACATCTATTAACCCCAACTAGGGTTTATGCTAAGGGACGTTTATCTTAGTCCCGAAAAGCATGAGCTAATTATACTCTTCTCTATTTCAAATTTTTGAAACGTATTATTACCTTCTAGTGTTTACTGCTAAATGTTAATGTTCCTCACTAAGCTATTAATCAACCTAATGGCTCTGAAAATCTTTAGGAATACACAAACTTCCTTTGTAGGTATTAAAAAGATAAAAAAAAATGTTAACATCGTAATTTAAATAACTACTTAATTTTTTTTTAATTCGTGATTAATCAAACGAACCTCCCCCAATCTCCAAATTTTCAACAATGCTAACGGGAGACCAGTTTACTGAGAAGGTAACTAAATACATATAAGTCAAAATATTTTCCAATTTATTTTAAATGAGTTTCGTACCTCCCATGTACCAATAGCACCCATGCAAATTTTGGTGTATACTGTATAAAAACACGACACACTTTATATCTTTATTTTCCCGTGTTTTCTTGCACGATCACACTTCAACCTTCTAGGGCTTTGCACTTAATTGCGACAACAGTCACCATTCTTGATAACTAAAGCACCAATCCGGCAAAGGGTTAAATAAACAGACAGCTATGATCAAGGCTTAATCATAGATGAGCGGAAAAAAAGAAAGAAAGAGAGAGTAATCTGTCACACGACGGCAAGAAATCTTAATGAGTCTTTGATTGACTGGTCATACGGAGACACACGACGTGATGATGGCAAAAGAAGCTGGGTCTCATTTTAGCCTAAGAAGTATCAACACTCTCTCAATGCCACATCATCATAGTTTACCCGAGATTCAATAACATTATCGTGGGACTGATGCAGAAGCCGTTGGATGTATATTATCTTAAGTGGGACCCACAACAACTAAATGATGCTGGATATAAGTGTTGTGACTCTGTCACATCAAGACTTTACTCGAAAAACACCCGCCAGTCAATAATTCCTCTGTGTGAGAGAAAAAGAAAAGAAAAGAAAATAAAAGAAACCAGGGTGTGGAAATCGACAGAAAGAAGAAATCATCAACATAAATGGAAAGAAGATAAAAGAAATTTCTCTCTAGGGTTTTAAAATTTGTTAATTCCAAACGACATTCCTGCTAATTCCCGACGTTTGGAATAAATCAGGTTTGGTCGTTTGCTAGTTTCCACATCAAGAGAGTATCTTCATTTTGAATTATCTTTCGTCTTTTCTGGTTCTGATTATTTCAATTGGAAAAATCTTCATCAAGGTAACAAAACATTTTTGAATAATTTTTGATAATGTGTTTTTGTGTTGAAATTTGATGTTTAGAATGGTCAATTGTGTTGTTGATTACCCGTTCCTTCTATTCTAGGTTTGATGTTGAAGCACGACAGAAAAACTGGATAGGAATTTCTTCTTGTATACCTAGCTAGGGTTTCATCATGTTTCTCAATTTGTTTGTATGGAATGACTATTTGTTGATCTGGAAAGACAGCTGGATGTTATTTTGAACTTCGGAGAGTATTTGAAGGAGTTCATTTATTTTTTTAATAGGATATTTACTTTGAAGGAGCCAAATTTTTTTTAGTTTCGCGTGGTTTCAATCGGATAGTGTTGGTGGTGGTTAAAGTTTGATGCCTGTGGAATTATGGAGTCGTCTGCAATTATGGCATTGCCTTCAAGTAAAATGGAGTGCTCTAGTTGTGGTTGTAGTTGTTCACTAATTAACAACTTATCTGCTTGTGCTACTTGGAATCGTACTGTTAAGAGAAAAATAGATGAGATTGAACAAGGTAGAAGAGATGGACAACATGATTCTGATTTTGATGCTGTTGCTAGAGTTGAAGTTGAGAATGAATGTGATGCATTAAGAGAGGCTCTAAGTAGCCAGCAAGAAAGCATACAGGAGCTTTACACTGAATTGGAAGAAGAGAGAAATGCTTCAGCGTCAGCAGCAAATGAGGCTATGTCAATGATATTGAGATTGCAAAGGGAAAAGGCTGAGGTCACAATGGAAGCTCGGCAATTCAAACGGTACGCTGAGGAGAAAATTGCGCATGATCAGCAGGAGATTCTTGCTCTTGAAGACATGGTGTTTAAGAGAGAAGAAGTTATTCAGTCTCTTAGTTGTGAGGTGCAGATGTATAAACACAGGATGATGAGTTATGGACTCACAGAGGATGAGGCTGAAGGTTCAAAGGGTTTTTATGATTCTAGACAGGAAACGGTTGAGAACACTGATGCAGAGTTTGAAATACCTCCATATGATTATCCTCCCCTCAGATGCAACATGAATGTGGCTCGTGAAGGTCCTTCTGATTTTGAGGATGTTGCGGATGTTGAGAAATACGCCCCTGCTGAAAACCCATTCGCCCCTTTTGGCGATACTCCTCGTTCCACTTTTACTGACACCCCACGAGCCATTTTTGGGGAAACCCCTAAAAGCAGCACCAAGGTTGTTTTAGAAAAAGTAGTAGTTGGGCAGTCCCCCAGGCGAACAAGACACGTAAGGAAGTCATCAATGGAAAGTTCAAGTTCGTTTTCAGGGTTGGTTAAAGAGATTGGTCCGGATTATTACCGCAAGGAAAGTCCGAGGCCTACTAGAAGCTTTAAAAAGATGGAGTATTTCTCTCAAACAGAGAATTGTTCTAATTTAAGAAAAGAAGATAACATTCCTGATCTCAGAGATGATATAAGTGATCGAGTCTACACAATTGATTCTATTCATCTTGGAACACACAATAACAATACTGTTGGGTCCAAAAGTACTATTGGTGCGTACGATGAGTACGTAACCACTCCAAGAGATTCATTGTATCAGACTGATATAGGGAATCCAGATATCAAAAACCTTTACACGAGACTTCAAATGCTTGAGGCAGACAGGGAATCAATGAAACAGGCGATTATTTCAATGCGTACTGAGAAAGCTCAGTTGGTAATACTAAAGGAACTAGCTCAGCAGTTATATAGAGACATGTCACCAGAAAGAAAGGTGCCTGTGAGGAAGTCATCATTAATTGGGACCTTTTCCTTCATGTCAGCGTTGAAGGTGATTCTGAGCTCCCTTTAATGTGTTTGTCAAATCTACATTCCATCTGTTGCCTTTGTCATATAACTCATATCTTTATTTTATCTTTCGAGTTCTTTGTTTTAATCTGTTTGCATGCTCCTTTGGTTCCGAGACTTCTGACCTATGACCTATCTACCTGATGTTCACCATAGAGTTTGAGTGTGCTGTTTCTTTCCATCTGTTGCCTCTGTCATATCTTTACTTTATCTTTCCATTTCTGTTTCAATCTGTTTGTATGCTCCTTTGGTTCTGAGGCTTCTGACCTACACCTATCTACCCGATGTTCATCTTAGAGTTTTGATGTGATGTTTTCATCTGCAATTTCAGTATCCTTTGTCTTTTTAATTAAACTATTGAAACTTGAATGTCGATGAGAACTTTGGTTTAATATAGTATTTTCAGAAGAGAGTTCTAGACACTCAGAAAACAGCCATTATATTATTAAAATAATAACCAGCAATTTAGTTTTGTAGGCATGAAGAAAGTGACTTCTTTTGTAGTTACTCTGCGGTAATATTGTGGGAACGGTCAGAAAATTTAGTCTTGAATAGGCAATAATGTTACTTTTCACATCATGAAGTTGCATAACTTCTCTTTTTCTTTTGCGATATATATATATTCGATTTCTCTTCTATGTAAGCGAACATATGAAGTTCTCAATGAAGTAAAGCCTTATGCTGCTTCTTGAATTCAATACTTAACAGTTGAGATAGGAGCATTGTGTGCAAGCTCAAAAAAGTGAATACTGATTGATTTGGAAAATTTATTTCATGATCCTTATTCCTTAATTGGAGCTCATAAAGATTGAGATGATGAATATTTAGCTTCTTTCTTAAAGACTTACAACCTTCATTTCATTTGTTTTCAGTGGATTGTGTCCCTTGTTTTCTGGAAAAACAAAGCACCACGAAGCAAGTAAGTAACTCGTGGCCTAATATTAGAATATTGTGTCTTATGTGCATGGTGCAATCTTGCTTACACTTGTTAGAAACACATCAAAAGAAAAAACAGGGATGGGACTAATGATTATGTTTATGTTCTGCTACATTAAATGCAGTTTAGTAAAACGCTTAACTGACGTTTGGCTTCTATCATTTGATATTTATGGCAGGTATATGTTTGGCTTGTCAGCAAGTAATGTGGGTCTATTATTGCTTCTTGACAAGAATCCCCATATGAGACAATGGCGATGTCTCACAAGAGCCTAAATGTGAAGAAACTTTCTCAAAGAGTTGCAGTACCCAGGGATAGATACGCAGAGCCAATGCTCATCTAGTCCAATCTTGTGGACTCTGTTTATAGTATTCCTGTTAGAAATTCAACTTTTTTTTTTGAGAAACTCCATGTGAGTGCAGGTTTGGGAGTTCAATTGGTTTGTGCAGTATTGTTTTGTAAATCATTTGTTACGGTGGAAGAAAATTTCTTCATGGGTTTGGTTGGACGAGCATGGATAATTTTTATAGGTTTTGGGGCTCTCTAGATTTATACCGGTGTAACTCCAGGCATGCCTTTTGGACATCCTCGTGTACATTACAGTCATCGTGTATGGTTTTTTAATTCAACAATGATTTACAAACCTCAGAAGAAAACGATAAAACAAACCGAGAGAAAATTACTCTCACATGCGGGGACCTATAACCAGCCCCTGCTAATCCACGTGGGTTTCTCTCGGTTTTATTTGACGTTTGACGTTTTTTTGCAGTCCGTAAGGGCAACTACAACGGTACGAGTATACCAAATACCAAAGAGTAAAAAAATTTGCTTGTTTTTCATTTTTTACACAACGGTTTTGTGAGTAAATATGATCGCACGTCGTTTTAATTAGACGTCTGTTATAAAACGCTATTGTAGAAGAACGTTTGGTGACACGGACGTTTCTCTAGTGGGACGTATGTTGTTGGATGCACATTTGGGTGAGCGTCTCATATTCTGGAACCAGATGCACTTATAAATGAGCGTTTGCATTCTCGTACGCTTCCTTAATCAAACGTATGTTTAACGTCCACACTAATGGACGTTTAGTGATATACGCCTAAAAGACGTCTGAATGCCAGAAGCCCCTTTATAAATAGCGCTTAGTATTGAAACGTCCACCAACAGAAACGTGAGCTGAGTTTCACATTCACCTAAAGAAGCGTAATGAAGCACGTCCACCAGTGTGAGCATTAATAAGATTGGTGCTCCGGCGCTCTCCTAAGAGAGCGCCTGTTATCCGACGTCTTTTTAATAGAACGTATGATATACGGACGTTATTTCAGTAGAACGTTTTAACCATACGCTCATTTGGCTTGCGTTTCTTCTGCCAGCGTTCTCCTAGTGAAGCGTTACTTCATACGCATTCTTTTGTGAGCGTCTTATCAAATGCTTTTCAGCAACTGCGTCCGTGTTTCAAAACGCTTTCATAAGGAAACGTCTTTTGTTAACGCCCAATTAGAAGAGCGTGCGAGTATATATAAGATTTGGAGAAAATTTTCTCTGGAACAATGATTTTACTCGCCTCATTCCTATATATACTCGTCCGTTGCGGTTGATTTTGGGCGACCAAAGAGTAAATTTAATCTTTACTCTTTAGTATAGTCGTCCGCTGCAGTTGCTTTAAAGAACTGTTGTTTTTTATTTCGGCGATCCACCTCTTTTTTAAACCTATCTAACTGATTCATGCTGTAAAATGGTTAATGTTTTTTTGAAAGTAAGCAAGGTTAACGTTTTTATTAAAGAAAAATCGACTGTGCTATATTTTTCCCCACTCTTTTTTAATTAGGTGTCACATTTTAAGTCCTTGATCCTCTTTTTGAGGTTAGTAGGAGGCCCATTTATATGGCATTACACCGCTACTTCCATGATATCTCATTAGGAATTTTTTTGGAGATATAAATAGGAAAAGGTAGCATTTTCGGAAGAAAATTCCGTATGCGCAAAGCGGCAGAATAAAAACAAAACTGATTTACAACTCGAAGACGTCCTCAGGTCTGGAACTTATGCCATGCAATCCAACATACACTTAGTTCCCAAACGTGTTGCCAACTTCCTAAATTGCCATGGTGGCCTAATTTTGTTTAGCAATCTAGAATCCAGTAATTTGTAATCTAGATCTTGCCTCCTGATCCAACACCTGCCATGTGACTCAAAAGTTATATCATGACTCAAATTTGCTTAGTACAATTAAAAATATATCTATATGACCATTACAATTCAAAATATATCTATATGACCCTTAATTTAGCACGTGACTCGAAATCTGCCTTTTGGTCCAAATTTTATTTAGAGATACAAAGTCTGTCTATTGACATAAATGTTATCGCGTGGTCTATTATTTGTATTTTGTAATCCTAAATTTGATATTATGTTCCAAAATTTGTCTCATTAATTTTAGGTCTATCCAATTTTATTTTCAACTAGAAAATAGGATAAGAGATATCTAATTAGTTATTATCAAAAGTATAAAATTACCCTCTATTTATTAATTAACCCTAATACTAAAATTAAAATATAAATAGAAAATTCTTTCCTCATTTCACTATATTCGAAATCTTACAAAATCTAAAACAAAAAAAACTTTCTATTTCCATCAAACTTTCCACATTCTAAAAACCTTAACCGTAACTTTTCCAGAAATAAAATCCGATCATCCGGAGCGAGCTACAAGGTAAATCTCTATAAATCTTTTCTTATAATAGCATTTCTGATAGATCTATGTGTAGAAAACTTCATTTTCGTGAATCAAATTCCTGATTTTTTCCAGAATCGTTCGATGTGGATCAATTGTATCTACCGATTCTGGTTATGTTCTTCGGCATAATCTTCATTAGCAGATGAGGAATATGAAGAACATGCAGAAGAATCAGTGGATATGATGGATCCACATCGAACGATTCTCGTTTCATATTTCTCGTTTGCTAATTACCATAACCTGAATCGTTGGATATGGCAGATCATATCCAACGATTTTACCTTTTTTTAAAAAAAAATAAAATTTATATTGGAATCGCTGGATAAGACACCTAATTATCCACCAATTCCCTTGCTTTCATTTTTTTACTACCACCTGATGAGAATCGTTGAATACGAAAGATCATATCTAAAGATTCTAGATATGATAATTTTTTGTGTTTTATCAGTAAAAGGAATCGGTATCTAAACATGCGACCTAACCAACGATTCTCACTTGGTCATTTTCTGTTGGATTTCATTATTAGAATCGGTGGATAAAGATGGTCTTATCCATCGATTATGTTATGTTCATTTTATACAAATTTTTTTGTTGGTAATTGAATTAGAGATTATTGATTGTTTGAACTATTAGTAGTTGTGTTCATTTTAGTTAGGATGTTGTGATGAATAATTCTTGTTATTGGATTGTTTGAATCTTTAGTGATTCTTACGTTTGTTGTTCAATTTGTTCATTTGTATAGCCATTATGGACGGTCGCAAGAGAGGTTACGGTCCAACCCGACAGTGCAGACATGCCACAACAAAAGGTTATCCGCGACCTCTGCTGCCCCATCCAGACCAAATTGGATGAAGTCCTTGAGCTCATACGTCAGCTGGTAATGGAGGAGCTTGATGAGGTGATTGAAGTGGCATCGCATAAGAGAGGATGTTCCTACTTGGAGATCCAATGATGCAATCCTTGAAGATGCTGCTGACGATGGTGGTTCTGATGTTGGTGATCCTGCTGCTAATGACGGTGCTCCTCCTCCTGCAGCTGATATCTACTACCTATTTTTAAGACTTGTTGAATAAACTAAACTAAGACTTCTTGTTGCGTTAATTAGTATGTATTGTTTTACGAATATTATTTTTTTTGTTTAGTGGATGGATGAACTTATGGTTTAATATGTTATATGAATGGTTTGAAGTTCGCTTCACCTTTTACGTTATATGATTGGTGGTAAACACTATCATCTTTTTTGTAATTGTGATCCATAATCGGTGGTTAATCACTTAAGTATGTGTGGTATCCACCGATTTTATTAACTCATTTTCAATTCTAACTGCAATTGTTTTTATTTTTAAAAAAGTTCTAACAAGAATTCAAAGTAACCAAAAAGCAAATCCATTTCATATAAAAAATGCTCCCTGACCAAAATAATGAACAACACAAATCCACGTATCCGCCAAGAGATGGCCACATCGAGGCATGGTCATCCAATGCTTATTGGTAATTGTTTTATCCCCATCTGGCCCTTGAACACGAGCAACCAATTAATCGAACTCAACTTCTTTATCTTCCATTGTACCTTCCCTCATCATCGATATGTAAAATTCCTTGTCTTCTTGTAAGCATCAGGCCAACATCTTTCTGAAATACTGGCATTGGGTTAGGTCCTCCCCATCCGCCAAACTTAAATGGCATATTTGTTCGGACGTAATGTGAAAACCATAATTTCCATCCCCATCCACGTAGTCGGTAGATAATACGTAGGGACGAATGATTGAAGCGAGTTTCGTAAGATACTTATGGAATATCGTATAACACATTCGATGGGGTCTACCCCATATATCCCTAGGTGTTACTTGATAACCAATTGCGGAGCTTATAGTCAATAACTCTTGTGGGGAAACCATGGACTCCTTTTGCCTTGCTTTCCGTTTTAGTCGTACTCGTCTTATACTCGCTTGACTTTCCTACGAAGGGACGATAAGAACTTTTTCCTTGCATTGTGTTGCTCTCCCTTGACTTTCTTGCGTTGGAACGATGAGAACGATGAGATCCGTTTAATCCTTTGACTTGACTTGTTTCCCACTTGGTCCACTTTCTTGATTCTTCGGGCGACGCCTTTTCTTTGGATCCAGAACGTCATCATACATAGCCTCAGAATACTCATGTCGTGAAGGGTTTCTTTGGTTATTTAACGCCTCCTTATACTTTTTTCCATTCTTTCTTCCTATCCACTTTGGTAGGTGGTCTACCCATCGAAGGTAGCTTAGTTGGTTCTTCAACCGGTTGCATATGGGGGTGAACGGCGAGGATCAAGTCGTGCATCAAAAATTTTTGTTGTAAATTATTCTTGTTGGAGTAGCCCTCAATTATTTTTCTCCCAATATCTGTATCTACAAATGATTTACTTGTTATCGGACTTGGTGTGAAAGTAAGTTGCTACCAAAAAGGATCGATGTCCTCAAACAGAATCCCTTCGGGGTAATTACCAATCATGTGACGACACGGGAATCCTATGGCGTCATCGTTTTACAAGAACAAACCATTTTCCTTCTCCCGTACTCGTTATCCTATAATTACTTATAATACTTTATCATAAAATGGATACCCCAATGCGACACCCTATAAGTGATAGGTGCATCAATTGCATTAGTTTGAAGTTCTAACTCATTGTTTTCTTGTTAGTTTTCATATCTTTATTCTTTAATTTTGTTTGATTTTGAGTTTCTTAGGAGTTTTGAAGTATATTTAAACCAAAGAAGAAGAAAGGAGTTCATTACAACACGAAATGAACATGGAAGTCAAGTTCTATCAACGAAGAAGGGCCAAAGACCAAATTCAACTCATTCAAATCCAGGAGTTCCTAATATCATTTTGAAGAGAACGAGAATACGAGGTGAATAAAAAAGAATGAGGTCATCCCGAGTTCGGACGAAGAAGTTATGGATAAAATAGTCGAGATGGAGAAACGTGATTTACAGCGCAACAATCGGCATTGCTCATATGAACTCTAGCAATACCCATTGTAACACGATTTCAGACAAAAAATGAAATCGACAATACCGGCTGTAGTAAGTTTTGGGACAGAGAATTTGAGTTATTTTGGTCTTAGAGTCGACACAGGTCATAGAAATCGACCATGCCGACTTTGGGTAACCTATGGGGTCCGTTTTGACGTGTTTTCGACTTCTAAATGGATACAACTTAGTCCCGGAAGGATTCTAAACCCTAGAAGGAGAGGATACTTAAGATCCAAGAATTGAAGGGTATAAAAGAAGACATCTAAGACTCAAACAAGTAATATTTATATCTTTGAAGTAATCTCTTATCTCCTACCTCTCATATCAGATCTTCTACATTAAAAACCTAGTGTTTTCTCCTTAGGGGGAAACAATTCTTTTTCTTTGTATATTTTCCATGATTTTTAGTAAATCCATGAGTAGGTAACTTTGTTCTATTGGTTGGGGATGTAGTAGGAAGTCCTAGACATGTAAATCAATCTAGTTAGTTAGTTTTAATGTTAATGATATCTTTTATCGCTTATGTTTTAGTGTTTATATCGCCATGTATGATTCAAGACTTGCTCGTTTAAGTTGCAAATTAAATGATCATGTGTTCATATCTAAAGCTAAACTAGAAATTGAGATCCGGAATTATTAAAGAACTCTAATCACAAGTAGCACAACATAGTTGTTGACGACAGGATGTTGCCATGCGTTATGTGTAGAAACTTAACCTAAGTTAAATCTGTGTGGCTCTTGCGCCGGATTGCTTAGAATAACCTCAAATTACAAAGACCATTGATTTCATTGGGTTGAACTTGAGTGGCTTTTACGCAAGTTATTCATTGAGAAGAATTCAAAGAGTGGCTCTTGTTCCTTTGATGATACAAGGAGTTTTGCCAGAGTATGCATGCGATAGGGTGTTTTAGGGTTATTGATACGGAAGGATTGAACGTTGTTTTTAATCGATTGAAGAGCTTGTTTGGTGATGGAAGATAAAACCTCTAATCAGTATTTTGTCACCTTGATCTTAATCTTTATGTACTTTTCTTTTATATTTATTAGTTTAATAACTCTACAACCCCCCTTGTTGGTTACATAAGAAGTTGAAAACGAATAACAATTCATAGCTCCTCGTAGGAACGATCCTTACTACCGCTATATTACTTGTTAGTATTAGTGGAAAATATCTTAATTAATTTATGCGCAAACGACATGCACCAAATTTTGGCGCCGCTGTTGGGGAACATTTGGCAATTGTTTTTGTTTGGGATTTTTTTATTATTATTTTATATTTTTGTTTTAGTGTTTTTCAGATTTTTGTGGTGTGAATAACTCGTTAAAGGAGTTCGCCACTCGTCAAAAGTGGGAGGTAAATTTCAAATACAGGTTATAAGTATCACTTTTATTTTTGTTTTTAGATTTCTGTGTAGATTTTATCTTTTATTCTTGTGATTCTTCATGTTTCCCTTTGAAAATAACATGTACGGGGCACAAGATAGAGTATATAATAATGGTAATCAGTTTGATTTTATTTCTCAATCCTTTGATAACTACCAACCATCCCAAGGGTATAATCATAACCAGTCTTTTGGTCTCGATCAATATTCCACATAACCTTTTGATTATTCTCATACATACCAACAACCTTATGGTGGGTATGTAAGTGAGCAATCCCAAGGATGGGGGGATAGTTATACTTCTAATGATTCCTCTAATTTTGAAAAAAAGATGTGCACCATGTTAGCAGAACTTCAACAACAAATTCAACTACACCAACATGGCATTAATGAATCACTTCAAGAACTTCAAAAAGGTGCAGATAATTTTAGGACACACATTGATCAATATGAGGAAGGAATGAAAGAAGAAGAAATTTGGTCTCAAAACCAAAACCATTCTAACATTCTTGTGCATAATAATGAATACGTGATCAATGATGATTCTGAAAAAGACCAATCTTTGGGGACATTTGATGACACTAGTGTAGCTTACTCAAGCCTTGATCTTACTAATGATCAAGAACCTATTCAAAAGGTAGAGCTTGAGGATGATGCAATGAGTGTTCTAAAAAAATTCCTTGCGGCGAGATTTGATTCCGCAACAAAGTACGAGTCTTACAACAAAGAGGAATATGTTGAAAATGGAACCGAATTGAGTAATATCGTGGAAGACCAAATTGAACTTGCCGAAGTTTATAATGATTATGTTGATGCCGAGATTTTGGTTGAGGCATAGAATAATGAAGATTGGTTGAAAAGTTTGATAGAGGACAACAATACACATGAGGTAAATAATTCAATACAAGAGATAATGGAAGGTTTTTCTAATCCTTTTGATAATTCTATTTCTAGTGATCATTCTCTTCTAATTGAAGTAGTTTCTCAAAGAGTCGTTATCCCAACTTTTAAGAGAATACCTCACTTAGGATTGAAGTTGTGTGCTTCCAAAGTTTTAACGGATTATTTTTCTTCAAAGTATCCACCATTAGAGATGCTTGATTCTAACCATGTGCAGGTTTCCCAAGTGGAACCCATTGAGGTTCCCATATTTTATGTTTTATATACACTTTCAAGTGTAGAAAAGACTACGTGTGGGGGTAACTTCCATAAAATAACAATTTCATTATTTATATCTTATGCTAAAAATTGCGTGAAATTATTATTAGCACTGCAGATTGTTATCTGGGTGGACCCTAAATTTTTAAATTGTTGGTGTACGGACAATAACTAAAAGGTCAGGATGAGGAAGTTAAACCAAGCGCTACATGGGAGGCAACCCATTGGTTTTGTATTTCTATGTTTTTCTTTTAGTTTTTATTAGTTTACGTATCATTATGTGATTTCCTATCTTCATTATACATTGAAGGAGTCAATTTACATTGAGAATAATATAAATTTTAAGTGTGGGGGAGTATTTTAGCATATGTAGTTTTTACTTTTTACTTTTGTATGTAGAATTTTAAAATTTTTTATACATATTTTCATGAAAATATCCAACTTTTAAAGATTTTAGAGTCACTTAGTATACTTCTAGCTAAGTCTACATACGGAGTTCTTACCGAAATAATTGAACTTCAAAGTAATAGAGAACAACATTCGAGGTTCTTAGTTGTTGAGAGGTTGGAGCCGACAAAAAGGGACTTAAACTGTCATTAGAGAGTACAGTATTAGGGAGTTGATCAATCATTAGTGAGGACTACCTATTGTTACATCAAGCGAGGCACCATACCTTCAATTCTTTGTAGCTGTCTGAAAATTGTGCTTTAGAGTGTGTGTCATCATACGCAAATTCCGGGTAAAATGATGAGCTATCCAACTTCGCACCCTTTCATCACTACTTTTTGGTCTCTTGAGTGCTAATTATGTCAATCATGAGGGTGTCATCAGAATTGCTAACTCTATCTTGTAGTTTTATTTGCAGTTGGTGTCATTCTCTCGACAAGGTAGCAATAGAAACATATCATAATCAACAAGAGGAGCAACATCAAAATCACAAAGAAAGTGAAATACAGTCAAGGTTTGCAAGCAACAAAACGAGGAGCAAAATTCTATATCAAAAGTGAAGACAAGACAAAGTGAAAAGGAAGAAAAGCAAAAGATGTAAGTTTTTGAAGTTTATACGATACCAAGGCTATACAAGTTGTGAAGAATCAGGTGTTTACTTTCTTTCCCCATGGCCATGTTAATTTCAGTTTAATTATTCTTATAATTGTTATTTTTTTGTAACATATTCTCATATAAAAAAAAACATTTTAATTTCATAGTTAGTGAGTTATTTCATTAGCTAAGGCCATGGGAAAGAAGAAATCTATAAAGAAGTTTCAAGCAATAAGAATTTGAGGAAAATGTTACAAATTATCAAAGTTCTACAAAGTTCAAAAGTTATCATCCATAGTTGAAGCCGAAGATGAAGAAGACCGAAGACGTTTCTATTTGATGTGAGAGTGGTTCTAATTGTGAATTGGGTGAGAAGCTAAGTAAGCATTCCCATCCTTGCGTAGTGGTTAATATCCTTTCTTAGAGATCATCAGAAAAACAAAAAAAAGGTTTTTTTCATCCCACGTTTCTGTGGGATAACAAAATATGACTCGAAAGGTTACTTTTCCTTTCCACCATTCAATGTGTGCAGAGTCTATCTTCATTCCTTCCTACACATGAGAACCATTAAGTGCATCTTTTGAGTGCAACTTTATAAAACCCTATTGGAACCATTAAGTGCAGAAGTCGAGGCGGAATGCTTATTTGATTGCTCTTGAGAATGGATTCTTTCATATGGTGGTTTTCTCCTAACTTAAGAGTTAAGCATGAGAATAATGATCTTTAATACTTATAACTTCTTATTATTAGCGTGTAGAAAATTTATGTCTTCTTATATTTTTGGATGAAGTGCTCTGGAATGTTTGAAAGTTGGAACTTAGGTTTTGTTGGTATACCTCTTGTAAACCCTCACGAGACTATAACTTGTCCACTAGGGACACCTAGGGGTTTAAAGGATTGTTACACATGCTAAGTGTAACTGTATCCTCAACGAAATAGAGTTGTTGTATTTTAGTTTAGTTTAGTTAGGTAGTTTGCTCGAGGACTAGCAAAAGGCAAGTGTGGGGAAATTTTATAGGTGCATTATGTGCATTAGTTTGATGTTCTAACTCAGTGAATTTTTGTTAGTTTTCATATCATTATGCTTTGATTTTGTTTTCTTTTGAGTTTCTTAGGAGTTTTGAAGTATATTCAACCAAAGAAGAAGAAGGAATTCATTACAACACGAAATGAACAAGAAAGTCAAGTTCTACCAGTGGAGAAGCGCTAAATACCAAATTCAAATAATTGAAATCCAGGATTTCTTAATACCATTTTGAAGAGAATGAGAATACGAGGTCCATGCAAAAAGAATGAGGTCATTCCGAGTTCGGACGAAGAAGTTATGGACAAAACGGCCGAGATAAAGAAAAGTGATTTACAGCGTAACAATCGACATTGCTCATAGAAACTCTAGCAATACCGACAGTAACATGATTTCGGGAAGAAAACTTGTATTTTTGAATCCTAGAATCGGCATTTCTCATGGGAAATCGACAATACTGACTGTAGCAAGTTTTGGAACAGAGAGTTTGAGCTATTTTGATCTTAGAGTCGGCATGGGTCATGGAAATCGACCATGCCGACTGTGGCTAACCTATGGGGTCTGTTTTGACGTGTTTTAGACTTCTAAATGGATACAACTTAGTCCTGGAACGATTCTAAACCCTAGAATGAAAGGATACTTGAGTGCCAAGAATTGAAGGCTATAAAAGAAGATATCTAAGGCTCAAACAATTAATCTTTATATCTTTGAAGTAATCTCTTATCTTCTACATAAAAAACCTAAGGTTTTCCTTTTAGGGGGAAACCATTCTTCTTCTTTGTATATTTTCCATGATTTTTAGTAAATCCATGAGTAGGTAACTTTGTTCTATTGGTTGGGGATGTAGTTGGAAGTCCTAGACATGTAAATCAATCGGGATGGTTAGTTTTAATGTTAATGATATATTTTATCGCTTATGTTCTACTGTTTATATCACCATGTATGATTGAAGACTTGCGCGTTTAAGTTGGAAATTGAATGATCATGTGTTTATATTTAAAACTACACTAGGGTTTGAGATCCTTAATTGTCAAACAACTCTAATCACAAGTAGTATATCATAGTTGTTGACGACGGGATGTTGTCATGCAATTATGTGTAGAAGCTTAACCTAAGTTAAATATGTGTTGCTCTTGCGCCAGATTGTAACCTCAACTCACAAAGAACATTGCTTCCATTGGGTTAAACTTGAGTGGCTCTTATGCCAAGTTATTCATATAGAAGGATTCAAAGAGTGGCTCTTGCGACTTTGATGATACAAGGAGTTTTGCTAGAGTATGCCTATGATAGGGTGCTTTAGGGTTATTGATATGAGAAGTATTGAACGTTGTCTCTAATCGATTGAAGAGCTTGTTTGGTGATGGAAGATGAAACCTCTAATCAGTATTTTGTCACCTTAATCTTAATCTTTATTTACTTTGCTTTTACATTCAAATCCATTTGGATCTAAATCTTGTTGATATGATTTATGGTGTATTGATGGATAGCTTCTTGTGCCGTAACCATATTATTTTGACTCCCCTGAATTTGTTTTTCAAACGTCCATGAGACCCTTTCGATATACTTATCGCCTCATTCTTGTAATGTATATGTTGGTAGGTATATATGTACACAAACTTTTCTTTGTGCGGATCCAACAATTGCTTCACACAAGAAACCACCGCTTTCTCGGCAACCTTTGTCCAAACAAAAATAAAACTATCCAGATTAGTTTTATACTCTGCCTCAGACATCGAATGTACTATCAAATCTCAATGATGTTGAAAATCTTTTCATTTCAATTTATTATCTTCGTACTCTTTGGCGGTTTTTTTCTTCTCTTCCTCTCGTTCCTCCCGAGTTAGTTTACTAAGACGATTATCTTTAGCCTTCTCACGAGCAGTACTTTTATGTAGTTTGGCGTCTGGATATATCCCCGACAATACGTTCTGAAGTCACATTGAATATGCCATGTACAAAGAAATTGTTTGGCATCCGGGATATCCACCTCTATTGAATTCATTAGTGATTTATCCTTATCCGTCACTATGGCCCTAGGCATTTGATTGGTATGGTAAATCTATTTCAAGGTTTCCAACATCCAAATAAAACTCACCTCATTCTCCCGATCCATAAAACCCCATGCCACCGTGAAGGTTTGTTTATCCGAAGTGTAGCCACATATGTCTAAAAAACGCATATTGTACTTGTTTGTCTTGTAAGTGCAATCTATCAACGAAACTTTATAGAAGCATTGATCCAATTGGATCATCTTCGGATACGCCAAGAAAATACGAGTTACTTTTCCATCCACTACCTGCTTCTTCATTGTGTAGTTGTGTTGCTCGGCTAACAACTGAGATTGTTCCATAACCACTCTACCATCTTATTCCGTCCTCCTGATGCTTGCTCTATCCGCGTAGATTTTCCTCAAAGTGGACAAGTTTTTAGGATCATCCTCTTTGACTTTCCTAAGGATATTACTTGGTTTACTTGCCTTCATTGACTTTACCGTTACTTTTAAATGTGGTTTTAACCTACAAACGACAGAGTGTCCAATAAGAGATTCCGGATCATTATAATTATAACGAAAATTCATCACTTTATAGAGCTTATATACACCATCGGTTCTATGCACTATAATCTTAAATGGGTAGTCATGCTTTTTTAATTTAGTAATGTAGACTCTCGGCGTCTTCTTCACATACGGTTTGTTTCTTGCTACGTGACTTTTAATCTTGCCACTTCTCTTGCAAAAAAATTCCAAACGATCACGCCTCGCACGAAGACCTAAGACTAATGCGTATTTTATCTCTATGCCTTTTTCCACAAACCATTGCTTTGCATCGTCCCTGTTTTCCCACACCAAATAAGTGTAGTAGAGGTCATAAGTATCAGGCACGATTTGAGACACGGGTTCAGATTGATCGTCTCCGAGCACTTGAAAAATCTACAATATATATCAAAAAAATTAGGTTGATAGAATCGGTAGAAAGAGAACAACCGTGTCGAATGATTCTACAGAATCAGCCTTTAGGTCCTCACATATCCACTGATTCTTCCAGGTCTTGATTTTTGAAAAAAAATCCCTAAATGCTGGAATCGGCACATGTGAATTGAATTGTGTGCCGATTTTAGCATTCAAAAAAACAGAGCTTTCTGGCTATTGGTGCATAACACAACACATATCGACTGATTGTATTCTTGGCGAATTTGGGGAAAATCAACAAGGAATAGAATCGGTGGATGTGTGAGTCCATAACAACTGATTTTTTACCTAATAATTCGGCCAGAATATATACCTAAATCGGTGGTTGTTCATGACCACATCCGCCGATTCTGGTTCATATTTTCGAGAAGATATAAAATCAATCATCGTATCCGCTGATTCTGAGTAGTATGTATCCCATAAAATAGCTAAAAATTTAGAAAAAAATTCCACTTTTGGGCGATTATAAGGTTCAAAAACATGTTTCGACATCCTTAGAACGTATACCTGACGATTGGAAGCATTAAAATCTTCATTTTCCCGTGTAGATTCTTCATTTTCTTGAGTAAAATCATCAAATATGCCTTGGTTTATACGTTCTTTTCACTATAAATTTTTATTTTTACTACCAAATCACAAAACCCTAGCTTTTCCAAACTTTTTCTTCTTCTTTTACAAACTTTCAAAAAAAACCTATACTATAATTCTTACCATCTAACACTAACTATAATCCAATTTGAATTACCAACTAATTTAATTAACATTTGAATTAATTAAAACTAATTAAGCATATTAGTCAATAACATGAATAGTTGGATAAGGGGTTTTTGATTTTATTTGATAATGACCCTATTTTAACTTTACGTGGTAGGCCTGAAATAAAATGGGTAGGTCTAAAATTAGCCAGGAAAATTTGATATTATTTATTGAAACCCAGTATATGTTATTATGACCCTCATGCCCTCAACTTGTTTAGTGAACCAAAATATATCTCATTAATAAGAAATTTGATCACGTGATCCAAAATATATCGTGCGAACCAGAATGGAAAATCTTCTTCATAACCCAAATTTGCTAAGTGACCAGAATCTTCCACATACCTTAAGATTTATCAAGTGGCCCAAGATATGACTTGCAACTAGAAATCTGCCCATATGACCTTAAGTTTACCGCATGACCCAGAATTTACCTTGTAATCTAAATTTGCTAGTGACTTAAAATTGGACTGACGATCCAAAATCTATCTCATGATAAAATTTGTGAAAGGATAGTGCACCAACAAATTTTTCATACCTATAAGACAATCCTTGGATAATCTTGATCAAGATTCCAATTTATAAGGATGAATAACGTACTACTTGCAATTATTTTAATTATATCAATACAATAAATATAATTAAAAAAATAAAATAAAGCAAGACACTATAAAGTTTGTTAACGAGAAAACCTGTAAGTACAGGAAAACCCCCCAGGCCTCGTTCAATTTGAACACATCCCGAGTTAAGTCGTTACACCAATAGCCTACTACCATACTTCGTACTAGATGTAATCGAGACATAATATACCCTCCAAGCTACCCTGCTTCAGTCGTTTTCCTTGCGTCTACTAATCTAAGAGCCCATACACATGAATCCCTTAGTTGATGTCCTTTACATACCTAGGAGTTGTTACCCATTCCTTTGTGAACTCAAGATGGAAAAAGTCTATAGTAAACTATTAGACTTATAGGTTCGCGGACCTAGTGGGTGAAAAACATTTAGTCTAAATTTTACTTGACTTAGGTTCGCGAACTTAAATAGTAGGTTTGCGAACCTAGACTTCCATAAATCACTTGAGTTTTTTCTTTTGATTTTGATTTCGAATCTTGATAAACAAGAGGTTTAACTGCGAAATCTCACTAGTATTTGACATTTGCTAGTCCATGACAAGAATTTTTTTTGCATGTCATTCAATACTAAATTCTTTGTCTTTCCTACGATAGATAAATAGATATAAGGGAAAATAGTTCAAAAGGAAAATCATTCTTCGTTACTTACCTTTGATGAAGTTCTTCAATGATATCTTCAAGTGTTCTTGAATCTTCAGTCTTCATGGGTAACTTGAGTGAATCCTATAACTCTAGTACCTAAATTTAATCTAGTCTGAAGCTGACTTTCGTAGGCTACAAATTAAGAAATATTTTTGGCATCTAAAATATGACAACAAACTTGATATACTAATGCCTATGGGTTTAACCGAGCATAATTTCCTCCTTTGTCAATTTTAGTGAAAAAACTCTAAAATACATATGGACTTTTATAAATTTAAAATATCAATTCAAATGCCATGATGCTTCTCGATAATAACTTGAATCTTCAGTACTTTTCTTCTACGGTTCTGTTTGTGTTTGTCGGTGATAGATAACAATTTTAAAATTTACCGCGGGCCCCCCCTCCCTAGAGTTTACATGGATGATTTTCATTCCGTACATAGTTATTATTCCATTGAGTAATATCTTTTATCACTTCTACGCACTGTATCTATTAAAAGTGACACTAATGTTTGATATGAACTCCTCCTTAGTCTTTACATGTCTCTTTTGTGCTATATATACCAATGGATGCACATTCTAATTCACTCCCATCTCCCCCTATAATAATTTTTTTGAAAACTCTCATATGTCTTTGGTAGATGACTACTAATTTTCTCTCCCTTTTGATACAAAGTTGACAAAGATAAATAGAATATGGTTTTTATGAATTAATCCATTATGAGATAATCTAGACCAGGGTTTAAGATATCAATAATGATGATTCCATTAAGCTTTGAAATTTAGTTTCTTCACCATTGAGATATTTAAGGTACTTTTCTCTCCTAAACTCCACAACCACACTCCCCACAAAGATATATTAGTTAAGCGCAAGTTCATTTAAAAACTCTCACCCTTTTGATGTCATTTTCATAAGATAACAAGTGCACCACCAATTTTTTTCGTTTTAACCTACAAGACAATAATGATGTCATTTCCTTGGATAATCTTAATCAAGATTCCAATGTACAAGAATGAATAACATACTACTGGCAAATACTTTAATTAATCAAACCAACAAATATAAGGCGGAATTAAAAGTAAAGCAATACACTAAAATTTTTGTAAACAAGGGAAAGTGTAGAATAACCCCAGGATCTCGTCCAGTTTGAACACACCCCGAATTAAGTTGTTACACCACTAGGATACTATAAGATTTCAGACTAGATGTAATTGAGACAACATATATCCTCCAAGATACCCTGCTTCACCCGTGTCCCTTGCACCAAAAACTCTAAGAGCCATACACATGAATCCCCTAGATGATCATTTTGTTGATGGTGGTTTTTTGACAAGGGAAAAACTTGTAAATTCGCTCCTTAACCCGTATCGGAAACAAATAGCCTACACGTACAGGTTCTATAAATGGCCATGGGAATTATGTACGGATCCCCATGCCATATATATATATGTGTGTGCGTGTGTGTGTGGGGGGGGGGGGGGGGGGTGTTAGGGCTTCATTCAGCTGAACTCTCAGTATTCTGTATAATTTTTATACATTTACTGAGTATTTTTGTATTTAGATATACTCACCTCTGTATTTAATCTACATTGATTGGACAATTCCTAGATGTTCTTTAATAATTTAGTAATATTGAACTTGTCTCAAGTCCCATAACTTTTACGACTGAATTTCTTGGTCTTGTTCGTATATACATCAATGTTCAGATTCTCATCTGTTACTATAGTCACAGTATTAGAATAAAACTCCAATACTTGGAGTCTAGATACATATTTTAAGTATCATTTCCGTACACTTATTTGCTAGATTTCGTGTGGATTACTTTGTATTATTATTACTTTTGTAGTTTATGTCTTTTGTTAGGTTGCATCTCTGAAAGAAGTGAAATGGAACATTACAAGGGAAGAATTATCAAAGAACCAGTGTAGCTCATTCAAATCCAGTATTTCTACCATTCATGTTGTATAGAATTGAATTATAAAGCCAACGCAAAAAGAATGAGGTCATTCTGAGTACGTATTTAGAAATTATGAGCAAAACCGCGAAACCAACTTGGATTTAGTATTTGTTGGGCCTTATTGGGCCTACGCGGGAAGAGAGATAAGGGAAGCGTTTTGGGCTCTCCTTTGACGTGAAAATTCGTGGTTTTGTTGGCTTTTGAGGAGGTTGAGTCTCTTAATTGGATAACGATAAAAAGGAGGTGGAAAATTTTAATGAGATTAGGTTTCTTAGTTACCAAAGCCCATAAATAGAGGAGCACAGCACCAACCGAGGGATATCTCCTCTCAACACAAGGGTTTAGCTATTTCTTTTTCGTTTGCGATTTTAATTAAAATTATTATTTTCTTAATCAATTTTCATTGCTTTTAAGAAAGCTATGTCTAGCTAAATCTCTTTGTTAGGGTGAAAGGATGAACTTGTAGTATTAATTTTCTTGTATTTCAAAACTAGGGTTTTCAACTACTAAAGCTTAATGTTAATGTTTTGTCTCTCTTTCAGTGTTTTACTTTATCAATGATTTTTCATGTTCTATGTCATGCATAGTTCATCGTTTGATTAGTAGAAGAATTCGTTGACCCTTTCGCGATAATCGTTTTATGAATATTCTTTGACTATCTATGCCACGTATACCTAGTACTTCGAATTTTTACCTTAGGTTGAGAACAAACAATTCTTTTTGAAATTCTTTTCTTTGATTCTTAAACGAAATATCTTCCGTGTATTAGTAGCTAGATTTGCTATTTTGCGCGAGTAAAATCGATACCCTTTGTGATGAACGCAAGTAAATCCTAATCTACAACGGATTCTCGAAACCTTAACGCTTTTCTCTTATTGATTTCAATCTTCGTTAAATAGTTTTAATTCTTTCATTAGTTTGATTCCTTACAAAAATCGGAAAAACATCTTTCGACCTGAAAGTTACTTGAATTAATTAGTATAAGTAATACACACTCCTCGTGGGAACGAACCGTATTTGCTCTGGTCTACATCTTTCGACACTATGCGCTTGCGGTAAAACAAAGTCGATTTTCCGACACATCAAGTTTTTGGCGCCGCTACCGGGGAGTTATTTTTAGGTTAGATTTTTAGTTTTATTTTTAGATTTTTATTATTTTTGCTATTTTACGTTTTTGGGTATTTCTCTTTTGCTACAGGTTTTGGAACGAAAACGAAAATAAATTGAGCCAAAGATATTGGTGGTTAAAGACTTGGAGTAAAGTTAAAGCTAAAAGAACGAAAAAAGAAGACAAGAAATTTATTTTTATTTAATTTTTACTTTTTAGGGTTTTTACTTGTTATTTTAGTTTAGAAAAGTTGTATTATGAAATCTTTAATTGTTTTTGTAGTTTTCTTTTATTTTTGGACATTTCAGATATTATTTTTATTTTTAAATCCTACGGAAGGATAGTATTAAATATAAACTTCACAGGGAAGGAAGACAATTACGATATTGTCTTAGCCCCTTGAATTCGTACACTGACATAGGAGTCAGTGGCCCGAGTCGACTTCAATGGTTCATCGCCCGTCTGGTATGGGAGGTAAAACTCTATCAATCCACGAAACCCCTGCAAGTGGATTTTTTGTATTCCTTCGTAATGCATATATGTTAAGGACTGAATACGGATTTATTTTCTAGTAAAGGGCAAGAACTGGCCAGACAAGATAAGGAATCAGATTTCATCATCGTTTCCTTCTTGCCCGCTTTAGGAACACGTTACCAAACGTGAACTTAAGCTTAAAATTTTGATTAGAAAGAGACCGATAGGGTAACGAGCTTATAGGAAAGTCATTCAAAAAGACTGAATTGGTTACTCTGTTAGCCTAACTCAAAGTTCAAGAAGATTATTTTAAGAAGATTAGAGCCGTCTTGTAACCCAAGGAAACATTGCCAAAGAGACAAAGTTATCAAAGATCCTTAGAGCTTATTCTGTATTTATTTGAGGTTTGCTAAAACTGTAACTAGTTGCCTTTTGAAAGAAGGGAAGTTGGTCTAGAAACAATCTAAGTGGAGCCATCATGCTTTTTGTTTGCTAGATTCAATAGGTTTTATTTGGTTAAGTCATCCTTGCTTGTGATTTTTTAGAATTCTCTTCCAATTAGGAGGTATAATTCTTACTTTGAAGAGCGCCATTGGAATCATTCACGGGTGAAAAAAAAGTAATATTTGATATTCTCGCAAAGCTTTTACAAGGTGAGTTATTGGGTAAATCTTGCTTTGTATTATGGAATTCCAGTGATTTTGCTCCAGTGTATTTTGGAATCATTCCAAGAGGGAGAGAAAGAAAAGTCATCTAATAGTTCAATTGATAAATACATTCAGAGAGCAGAGGAACGTCGTCCTCGTTCATATAGTGCTTCAAGTTTTTATTTTTCTCTTACCCATGATAATGATGATGAATATGTGTGTTTTTAGAATGATGATGAACTTGACACTTGTGATTATAGGAATGATGACATTTTTATGACATTTGAATCTAGTGTATCTTGTCCAAATCTTGATCATATTAATGATGATATGCCTATTCAAAATGATGAGGTTTGGATTAGAGACACTATTTATTCAGATGATGATGATGATTTAGAAGAACCTGTTTATACAAGGGATACTATTGTCGAGTTTAACGACTCAGAGGCAGTAGACGTGCAAATTGATATACCTTCTAATCATGTAAATTCTGAGATTCCTACCGGTCACCTAGAAGAAGATGATAACAATCCATTTACTCATAAAACTCATTGAATGATTGTTTCACTGATCTAGCTAGTGCTTTTATAAATGCTTGCATGAAAGATGAGAAGATTGATGTTGTCCAGACTATTGATTTTGTTGATTTTGAACCATTAGATGTGTGTTTAGCTCAATTTGCAAATTCCGATGATCCGATGCTTATTGACATTGCCAATGCATTGCGTCCTCGAATGGTTGATGAAGGTAACACAACCATGAAATTTATTTCCACAGACTTAGAACCTGATTTAGGGTACACAACAAGTGTTGAAACATCTCGACAATCTTTAATTGCAATTCTTGAGTCTACTTTACTTTGTGCTACTATGAATGAGTTTACAAGTCAGAATCTTGCTTTTTTTAACCTTAAGGCTGAATTCACTTTATTTAGCTTTATTTTTACTATTAAATCTAGTGTTTGTAGGTTCATATTTGTAGCAAAACTTATATATTGGGATGATCCCCAACTTTTCAGACTTTATGTTTATGCTTGGCAGCTGACTTTTTGGTACCATTATCATTTTGTTTGAGATTAATTGCGGTGTTAGCAGGGAAACAAGTATCATTTGCTTCATAGGAGTCAACCCATCATATTTGTTTTCTTCACCTTATCTTTTTAGTTTTGATTGCTTGTTTTATATCATTTTAGGATTTCCCATCTTGATTTCTATATTGGACGATTCAATTTACATTGCGGACAATACAAATTTTAAGTGTGGGGGAGTGATTAAGCATATAGGATTCTTAAGTATTCACTTTTTAGGAAGAAAAATTTCAATTTTCTTATAATTATTTGCATAAAACCTCCAACTTTTAGATATTTTAGAGTCACTTAGCATACTTCTAGCTACGTTTACATACGGAGTTCTTGCCGAAATAACTGAACTTAGAAGTATTAGAGAACTATATTCGGGGTGCTTAGTTGTTGAGAGGCTAGAGCTGACAAAAAGGGACTTAAACCGCTAGTGGCGAGTTCACTATTAGAGTTGTTGATCATTCAATACCTTTAGTGAGGCACAAACCTTCAATTGTCCGTTTAGAGTGTTTCATCTACGCAAATTCCAGGTAGAATGATGAACTACCAACTTCGCACCAATTTCGCACTACTTTTTGATCTCTTGAGTGCTATTTCATCAATCATGAGGGTGTCATCAGAATTGCTACCTCTATCTTGTAGTCTTGTTTGTAGTTGACACCATTCTCTCGATAACACCAAGTCCATAGAAACATATCATCATCAACAAGCGGATCATTACAAATTTTAGGAAAGTTGAAGACGTTCAAGTTTTATAAGCAACACTACAAGAGAAAAATTCAGATTAAGTAAATCAACATTACAATGAGCAAAATTATATATCCTAGTTGAAGACTACGTACAAAAGCGGAAAAATCAAAAGATGTGAGTTAGTGAAGTTTGTGATATCGAGACAATATAAGTTGTGAAAAATCAAGCAGTATAGTCATTATCCCACGGCCATAGTAATTTCATCTTATTTTTCAAGATATTCATCCACCAAAAAAAAATGAAAAAAAAAATAGTGGGAAGGAAAAATCTATAGAGAAGTTTAAAGCAACACGAATTTGAGCAGAAAAAAAGTTATAAATTATCAGATTTCTATGAAGTTCAAGAGTTCATCATCTACAGTTGAAGCCGAAGATGAAGACGTTTCTATTGGATGCTGTGAGAGTGGTGCTCATTGTGAATCGGGTGAGAAGGTAAGTAAGCGTTCCCATCCTTATATAATGGTTGATTTCCTTTCTAAGAGATCATCAGAAGAAAAAAAAACTTCTTTTTCGTCCCACATCTCTATGGGATAACATCTTCATATAATTCGGAAGGTTTCTTTTCCTTTCCACCATTCAACATGTGTAGGATTTATATCTTCATTCCTGCCTACACACATGAGAACCATAAAGTGCGTCTTTTGAGTTTCAAATTCATTAAACCCTATTGGTGAGGCAGAAACATTCGGTCGCTCTCGATCCTGAATTCTTTCATATGGTGGTTTTCTCCTAACTCAAGAGTTAAGCATGAGAATAATGTTCTTTAATACATCTAGCTTCTTATTATTACCGTGCAGAAACTTATGTCCTAATGCCAGCGCCAGCCTACTCACGGCGTTAACGCCAACAAACTCACGACGCTGGACTAATACCATCGTCATCCCTACACCATCCCGATCCTATCTTCGAGGAGCATGGCGCCAATGCTTAGTCCTCAATAGCATGGCGCCAATGCTTAGTCCTCAATAGCATGGCACCAATCTCTTGCTCGATCCTTGAGAACTTCTACAAACCTTGACTTCGAACACTTCTAAATTTATGCAATTTATAAGTCTTGTTAATTTCAAACTTGTGCACAACTACTAGACTTATTATTTTCACTAGACCTGACACTGATCAGTCTGTTTATCCACTTAGTGAACTAAGCAACTTCCCTCACTAATTTAGGATATTGTTATCCTAACTTAACCAAAATAGTAGTAGTCCATGACTTTACTATTTTTATGAAATATGAAATACATCAAATAGGGGGATTCTCATTGGGGCAATGATCTTGCGGTTTACAACAATGTGCGGTGTGGTAACACATCCATGATAAGAAGGTAATAAGTAGTGAGATGATTAAGAGCAGTTGAGAGGATGAGGGAGTAATGGTCATACAGTCTTCCTGACACTGCGAACATGATTCCACCACGATCTCCATGATTATCACTTTTCCATCTCTCCACAACTTACGAGATTTCAGTGTGTTCACTACGAGACTATAAATAGATGGTTTGATCTATTCAAAAAGGCAGAGAAAATATCTCATCTCAGAGATAATCAGATTTATAGTCATAAAATTTCTTTCACAATATTTCAACAATTACACACTGCAATTTCATCACACAGTGATTTCTCAACCTTTTCTACCTCCCTCACCTAAGGTCAACCCATCTCTCCTTTCTTTGTGACTGAAGAAAGACGTGAACAACCATTTCTTGGTTTAGGCTCGTCTTGTAAGATTTTTATATCTTGAACCTAAAGAAAGTACTATTTGCAGTACATTTGTTTTTCACCCTAAAACATCTTTACAGGCGTAAGAGTTGCTCCATAGTACGTTGTGAAGACTGTCTCTACCCTGCTTCCATGTAATACCTGACATATTTGGATTCAGGCTTACGACCTGAACTCAACCCGTTAAAGTTGGGTGTAGTGGATGTGCATCGGGTATACATATCTTTGCTAAAATGGTGCCACTATCAGTTCTTATTAATAGTTGTGTGCTTGGCGTGCTTGTAACTCTATAGTACGGTGTTTTTAGTGGAATGATTATCCCATATGAATATTAGTATATTTGAATGAGTTTTCTTGTAGGCATATGTTTAGGGTTCTTTGTCAAGCATAGAAATTAAAATAATTAATTTTTATATAAAAGAATAATATATTAACTAAGAAACATAATTTAATAATAAATGTGGTTACATACATGATTCAACTAGTCTGTCTGAGAGTGACTCATAGAAAGAGATCTAATCGACATATTACGTAACCGAAGCGAGTGCTTAGCGAAACCATTTGTTAGATAATTACACTGCCTATTTACATATTGATGAGAAGAACAAAAAAAAGACCGACTAAGAGAATGCTTCATAATTATTTTTTGTTCCAATGACTAAGAGAATGCTTCAAATTTGAAAGAGTTTGAGTAATAATATGATATCTAGAATGACTCTGTAATGACCCGACCTTCCATCGATATTGTCCCCACTTAGCCACTACGGTCATCCGGAAGTGTGAGGTTTTCTACGGGCACCGCTGCGGTTATCCAGCAGCAGCTTCCCAGGAGGTCACCCATCCCTGGATTACTCTCGCCCGAACACGCTTAACTGCAAAGCTTTTTGCCAACTCTGGAGCCAACTGTGCTGAAAAGGCCTCGGTGTTAGGAAAGGACAAACCATTACTTATATTCCATTCGGCGAACCCTACCTGCCGAATTGGGGTATTACGATAACACCACCTTAAATTGGAGCCGTCCTCGACTCCGGAATATATTCAAGCCCAGATCTCCGACGTTCCCTACCACCTATGAGACCAATACCTAGAACACCCCCTCCAGCGGACTCTCTCACCCTTGGCAGGTGACCCGTCGTCGGCTCTGATACCACTTTGTAATGACCCGACCTTCCACCGATATTGTCCCCACTTAGCCACTGCGGTCATCCGGAAGTGTGAGGTTTTCTACGGGCACCGCTGCGGTTATCCAGCAGCAGCTTCCCAGGAGGTCACCCATCCCTGGATTACTCCCGCCCGAGCAC